>CAUYON010176583.1:0-25125 GCA_963573935.1 Arctocebus calabarensis
AGCTGGGACTACAGGCGCCCGCCACAGCGCCCGGCTATTTTTTTGTTTTGCAGTTCGGCCGAGGCCGGGCTTGAACCCGCCACCTTCGGTATATGGGGCCGGCGCCCTACTCGCTGAGCCACAGGAGCCGCCCAGTACAAATCAATTTTAACTGGGAAATTCCATTAAAAGTTTAAGTTGAACCCAAATTGAAGTTGAACATTTTTTCCCATTGTTCTCTCAACCCAAAGAGTGATGTTCCAAACTCCACAATCTTTGAAACTATCATCTCTTACGGGTTCTACCACCCAGGCTAGTTTCTTGTACCTCATACTATTCTCTGACATAATTCTTGATAAAAATCAATGCCTAGGCTTCTGAAGTCACCAAAATCAATGTACTAAAACATACAGCTTAAGAAGTTACTTGGAATGTATTATGGAGAAATAAGGTGAAAAAATGTGAAAGAGTGATTCAGACTTGGAAGATAGTACAAGAAGGCCTAATATATGTATAATTGGAGATTCAAGAGGGTGAAATGGAGTCAATGGAATCCATTTCTTCTTCATGGATTTCCTCCATCTTTCCCAGACTCCTTCCAACATACTCTATCTTTCCCCATATTCACTAGAATGTTCAATCTGCATTCACCTTCATTCACCTTTAACTTCCATCCATTTGTAGCTCTAGCAATCTGCCCCATTCTTGCTCTAGTTTTTGTCAATCAATCTGTGGCAATCAACTCAAATTCATGGCTATATCCTAGCTATATAACAAGTATCCTTGCAGGAGGACAAATGAATTTTAAAAATACGTGTATGGTTGTGGAGTTCTTTGTCCTTTTGAAACATTTAAGCATGTCTTTGCTTTCTGGCACAACATAATTTTCTAGACTTGTCTTGGGCCAGCTATTTTTCTAAGGAGCTCTGGTTCCTTGGAGAATGGTATTTAGAGATAAGATTGGGTATTAGATGTGCTCGTAGCTATTGGGCCAGTAGGCAAAGCTAGAATATATATATACAAACATCTGTATCTATGAAGACACACTGGTATCTCTAATTACAATACAATAGTGTGAGGTTCTAGTTTTCTCCTTTTCTATATTTGCAATTTCTTTCTCCAGCAGTGAAAAACCAGTTTCCCATTACCCTTATATCTTTGGTTTGACCAACTCCCTGTATATAACCAATTTTCTGATTCCACGCCTTCTTTTGCACAGATACATTCCTTGTCTTATCTGGGTTTCAACAATGATAGCTGTGTCTCCCTCACCCCCACTCACATAGGTTCCAATCTGCTATGGAGTTTCCTCCCAAATAGACTCCTTCCTCACTCTGACTCCCTGTGTTGTGGAGGGAGCTACGTGGACACTGCATGGACATGCCTTCCACTCTGATCAAGTATCATGCCAATGCTCTCCTTACCCAGCTTGGGCACTGACACAGTGCACTAGGTCACCCCATCCATGGAGCTCCTCTGCTGTCACCGTGCTGGATTTGTGATGCCCAAATCAGGCTGCCCTACACATGAGGTCCTTACTCTGGTGGGTCTCTAACACCAGTGTAGGTCAGCCTTCCTAAACAAATGCCATTCTCTTCTTCTTCTTCCTCCTCTTCCCCTTTTTGCAGCTCCAACACCATGCTTTGGGTCACTGCAGTTGCCTTCCACTTTCAGCGTGGAGACCAGCTTTGTTCTGCCCCCTCTAAAGGGTTTGGGACAGATTATTCAGGAAAGGAGGAGGAAAAAGAGAAAACTGGGTAGAGGAAATATTATTTTCTTCCTAAATAGATAATTTACCTCAATAGAAATTCTCTACTTCATTTCTATTATGATTTAACAGTTTTCATTGACAACTCTAAAAATGTTTGATGTATAAATTAATTAGTTCCTTCTGTAAGTAGTCGTACCTTTAGAATAGGAGCCAGTCAGCATTTTCTGAAGTCTTTTTCTTCTAAGAAACTGAAATCTGCATTCCTTAAACTAAAGAAAGCAATTACTTTTTTTTTTTCTTGCAGAGGTCTACAGGATAAGCATCTGCTTTTTAAGTGATCATAATTATGGGTAACCAAGACAGAAGTGCCCATCAGAGAAGAAAAATGTCACAGCACTCAGATGTGAGCTCCGGAGCAGGAGTGTTGGGTTAAAAACCCAGCTCTGAAGCCCTTGGCAAGGTCCTTAACACCTTTTTTGCCTATGTTTTTCCATCTTCAAAATGAGGAAAATAGTGGTGCTGCCTAGAGTCATTGTGAGGGTTAGAGCAGGTAACGCACAGAAATTTCTTAGAACATGGCTGCATGGAAAGCAGCCTCAAAAGTAATACAAGGGAGTCATAAATGCCTAAAAATATGTCCACAGACTACAGACTCCCTGGTTCTTAGACCCTGATTTGAGAAACACTATATTAAAATGTACACACTGTCTCATAGGTGATCACTCGGCACTAACACCATCGTAAATCCATAGCACAAAAATAGGCATCAAAATATAATGGCTGGATTTAGACTAGATGTTATACTCTTCCTTAATGACTATGGCAGAAATAGAAACACAGAAGATTTAAATTCTCACAGAGCACTTACAAAGCTCCTACCATGTGTCAGTGGCCTCCACCGTCAGAGACTCTTATCATATACAATATTTTTCATTCTCTCCACAACTTGAGGGGATGTAAACCAAGACTGAATTTTATTTTAGCCAGGGATTCTTTTCATTATTGTAAATAATTAAAACAAAACACAAGAGCAAAAAAGAAACAAAACAAAAGGAATAAAAGGGAAGAAAATAAAGCTCATGTGTGATAGAATTCATGCAGAACATGAAAAGACATGACGAAGTTAATTGAGCTGATCCCAGACCAATTCTCAACCTACATTCTCTTAAAAGAGAGTCAAATAATTGCTCTTTCAAAAGTATTTATTCATGTCTTCATAAAATAATTAAAACAAAGCTTCATTTTTCTTCATTTTAAAATAATTTCACCATAAACTAATAAAGAATGCTCTGTAGGACCATATCCTTACCTATTTATTCCTGAAGATGTTTTCTTTGATTAGAATTCATCCTGTTCTCTGACTTCATTTGTGATTATTTTCTCAAGGTTCAAAATGTATTTCCAGGGCACATTTCTCACATTTTTAAAATTCAGCACAAAAAGTTTAAGTGGAATAGGGAAGATGAAATGTTCTGCTCTAAATATGGGTTTGCCCCTCTCTGGTCATTGTGAAATAATGCTATTGCCAAAGCTGACTCAGTTCGAGCTTTGCTGTGGCTGGTGGAGGAGCAGGAGCCTTAATTGACTACCCAGAACAAGAAAAACTATATTGATCATTCCCATGCTTCAATATGTATGTACCTTTTTACTGATCAAGGTCATTTCTTAGCACTTGTTTCAGAGAAAATTTAAGCCATCTGATGATTGAAGGTGTCCCACTTTACAGAAGGAATTGTTTTAAGAATTTCTACCCTATTTACATGCTGCCTGGGACTACCTTAGATATAAAATAACTGCCTTTTGTCATTAAGTGAAAACCTTGTAAAAGGACAAGGAAGATTTAAAACAGCTATCATTTATATCATCTTGAAACTTACACGTTATATGACTAAGTACCTCCCAGACAGAAAACTGGAAGGGGAGTCTCTGCGCAGAAAGTCTTCAATTAAGACAAAGGGATAGAAGCACCAAAAGGTACATCAAGACACAAAGAACAGGAAAGCTAAGGGCCAAACAGGACAGGAGGAGAGTTAAGAAGGGGTAAAGATTTGGCATGGAGTCCAAGTTCGGAAATTAAGAAAACAATGCTGAGGAAGAACAGATGGGGATGAAACTAGGAGGGTCAAAAAAGAGTGGGGAGGCTGCAAAGTAATTGCTTTAGAGCTGAAATTTTTCAAAGCTATCTTAATGACCAAACTCTTTTGTAAACAAAATTCCTTCTCCAAAAATTTTAACTTGAAGCCAAGAAAACTTGACGTCCATCTTTATCTAGTGGCTAGAGTTCTAAGATACACTAAAGCTTAACAGCTGTCAAAAGCCATGTTTCCCACCGTAAGAAATTGTGTGCAGTCAGTGTGAAGCCAGCAGGCTAAGAGACAGGGGTGGTGCTTTTTTCGTGGACCCAAACTGAATTATACCCTTTCTTTGGCTTCTTTTGTTCTTCTTCTTTTTTTTTTGGTATTTTGGAGGCAATAAAGTTTTATTTTGCGTAAGGGAGATTGCATTGTAATTAAGAATCCTGACAAATACACTTAGGCAATGCAAAGGTTTGGCAGAAAGTAATTTGCTGTTGGCAGAGCCCTCAGCATCCCCACACAGCACCAACGTTCCCATATGAGAAATTAAAAACCACTGCCCTATGTTACAACTATTATTTGAGACTTGTCTTTATGGGCAGACGGAGGTCTAATATGTGGCTGGTGTCAGGGGTGAACTTACACATACTTTATTCATTCATTTGACAAATATTTACTGGATTCTCATTATGTGCCAGGCACTGTGCTAGGCATGAGAGCTGCAACAATGAATGAAAAAGACATATTCCCTGCCCTCGTGGTGCATACTGTCCAGTGGTCTCTTGTGAATTACAGGACAAGCAATACTTGTCAATGATGGTTGTTACGCTTATGCAACAAAAAATACTTACTTAAAATATATATTCTACATTTATCATGAACATTTAATTATAGATCATCATTATATATGAAACGCCTATATTATTAGTCTTAAAACACTTTAGGTCAGCTTATAACTACCATAAACACTTTAAAGAACTTTTAATCAAGATGATATATATGAATTAAACATTTGCTACCAACTAGTGAGGCTATATTTTATTCTACTAGTTACTGAAATTGGCTTACACTATTAAAACACTGGGAAAATGATAGCTGTCTTTACTTCTGAAGACACAAGCATATTGTTAGCTGATCTTGCTTTCCTCAGCACTTAATATTATTTATAAATAAAAATGATTAAAGGATTCCTCTATCAGGAACTCAGAACTTCCAAGGATAACTAATCTTTAAATAGGAAAGCAATTGACTCCCATAGCAAAATTTTTGGTGTAATATCATAACGTGAATTTGAAAGACTCTTTGTCACTTATATTAAAAGACAAGGCCTGGGATCGCAGGACTACACAAGTAAAGTTGCAATCTTTATCAGAAAACACCTTTTAGACTGTGACTACACACAGATAAATCACTCAGCAATTCAGGTGAGCTTTTCAGGCAACAAAGATTCCACAGTAACAGGGGACGAACCCTGGATGAGGATCAAGAAATGGAGTAAGGTTTTAGGGTTAAATCAAAAGAAGAATAAGCCTAGACTCTTCCCTTTCACTGGAAGTATTTCTTTCTCCATGAGACAGGAAGTGATAAGTGATGACCTCATCAGCACATTCATAGTGTAGTGGGGTCATAGTCTCACTGTACACTTAGACATAAACCTACTTCCTGCATCTGAGTCACCAGATCCTTGCTTTTTAGTTTCTTACCTCTAATTTGAGGTTGTACTCACTAAAATTTCTCTGCAGAGCATTTTCCTTCCTACATTGGTTCTTCCATTTATTTATTCATTTATTTAATATTTACTGAGTATGTGCTATGTTCCAGTCACTGCTAGGTGCAAAATCTACAAAAATGAAGATGACACAGTCTGTGTCCTATAGCAGCTCTGGGCATTTGGTGTCTAAATTCATATCATGATCTCTAAACTTCATTACATAATCCTATAAATAATTTTTTTTCAAGACAGAGTCTCACTCTGTCACCCTGGATAGAGTGCCATGGCATCATAGCTCACAACAACCTCAAACTCTTAGGCTCAAGTGATCCTCTTACCTCAGCCTCCCAAGGAGCTGGGACTATAGGCGCTGGCTACAGCACCTTGCTATTTTCTAGAAAAAGTGTCTCACTCTTGCTCAGGCTGGTCTCAAACTCCTGCGCTCAAGCACTCCATCCACCTTGACCTCCCAAAGTGGTAGCATTACAGGTGTAAGCCACCACATATACCTATTAATAACTTTTTAACATGTTCTGTTAATAATGGCTATTTATTATAGGTTGAGCATCCCAAACTCAAAAATAACCCAAATCCCAAAGCCTTCCAAAACCTGAAACTTTTGGAATGCTGACATGAAACTGAAAAAAAGAAAAGACTCATTGGAGCATTTCAGATTCTGTATTTTTGGATTTGGAATGTTCAGTTAGTAAGTATAATGCAAATATTCCAAAATCTAAACAAAATCAAAATTCTGAAACACTTCTGGTCCCAAGCATTTGGATAAAGGATACTCAACCTGCATTTGTAAATTATTATAAATCATTTTTATTACTATATTACTTTTATCTACTATCTCAGGGCAAAGTAAACCCTTAGGATAATAAGAGTAGGCTGGGCATGGTTGCTCATGCCTGTAATCCTAGTGCTCTTGGAGGCTGTGGTGGGTGGATCACCAGAGCTCACAAGTTCAAGACCAGAGCAAGACCACATCTCTAAAAATATCCAGGTGCTTTGGCAGGCACCTGTAGTCCCAGTTACTCTGGAGGTTGAGGCAAGAGAATTGCTTGAGCCTAAGAGTTTAAGGTTGCTATGAGCTGTGACACCATGGCACTATACTGAGGGTGACAAAGTGAGACTCTGTCTCAAAAAAAAAAAAAAAGATAGTAGATAGCAATAGTTGAAATACATATATATTTTAAAAGATCTTAATCATTCAAAATCTTCTATAAGATATAAGTAGATTGCTATACTACTGTTTTTATTATCATATGTTTAATGTCAGGGTCACTTCATATATTCCTACACACAACCACACATCACATTGTTGCTGATGAAATTTTCATAGAGGTGTGGAAGAGTCATCTCAGGCCTTTTCTTGTCATTTGTTATACTTATACGTCTTATCCATAATCCAGGGAGTCTTCATAGAAATACACTTAAGCCACTTGTCTATCTTGTGAAGGTAGTTTCAGTTAAAAAAAAAATAGTTAACATAATCTACAAATCCTCTTAAAACTGGATAAAGGTAAGTACAATATGTCACAATATGCTAAATTCAGGCAAATGTGTGAGAGTGAACCTGGAAAAACAAAGGAACTGAGTGAAAGTTCCAGGAGGAATGCATTCACTAAAGATTAGGAACGCTTACCATATTGCTTTAGATTGCTTTAGACAGAAGTTCTAACCCAGCCTGGACTGTCCTGTAGTCTAAATTGAGGAACACAGGTCTGAGGGGTGAGACAGAGATCATAATATTGTTGATATGTACAATGTGCTCTTGCAGCTCAAGGGGAGAAAGGTATAGCAAGTGATGTAGCAGGTGAGTCTTGAAAAGGAGGGTGGGAGGAAGGTAGGCCTTAGAAAGCACCTAAGGTAGGCCTGGCATTTCAGCCAGGGAGACCCAGGAGGAAGATGTGGTTAGGGTAGCACAAGCAGTTTTGTGTGGCTGCAGGTTAAGGGGCAAGTGGATAGGCGTGGACAGAGAGAGAGAGAGAGAAAATGGATGAAGAAGACAATTGACAGAAATCTGCTGGCAGCAAGAACACTAGCAGCTTCAATTTAGAAAAGGGCAGCCAAAATTAAATAGATGAGCTGACAGGAGAATAGATCACAGACGTAGGTGGTTTTTCAAAGAGAAATCATTGAAGTATCAAGTCATATTAAAAGATACTGCTCTAGACCAGCATCAGCTTTCTTGGGAACTAAATAGCCTTACCTTCAAGAATATCACAAACAGTACAGCAGTTTACCCATAAAAGCCTTTCCTAGTACCAGATATCAGTAGGTTAGACAAATGGAATAATTATATAATAAATTTGATTTTAAGGGATGTGATTGCCTTTTGCCTTTAAGGGGCAAATTGCCTACTGAACTTCTAGACCTTAATATTCCTCTTCGTAGGCCTCTTACTCTGCAATATCTATAAGGGACTCAGAGGGCTGGCCAGAGAGATGTGTGTATAGTTCAAATATATGAGCCAATTCTATCAAACCTTATTCTATTTATAGTCATCCACCAGTTTTGAGTTTATTTGCAGAGGGTGAAGCTTAGTTATTATTTGCTAATATTCGCAAACATCCAAACATTATTCTTTTCCTAAAAAATTCAAAATTTGCAGAAAGACACTATACTAGAGTTAAGGCAAAGCAACAATCTTCATTGACAAATCATAAGGGAATTGACTTGAGGATCTGAACTACAATGAAAGAAAAAATTTTTCTTCACTGATTTCCAAAATGAAAGAAAAGAAGAAGAAACTAGAACTATTCTGGGATTGCCAGACGTTAGGAGACAGGATTCATGCTACAAGGAGACACGAGCAAATTCTATAGGGGCTGGCACAATAAACATTAATGTTTTGGGCAAGGCTGTCTAATAAATAACAGTACTAAGGCTTAACAGATGTCAGAGAATTCTGAGCATTGAATCGCCCCAATTTCTTCTAACTTCTCACTTTTGCTTGCTGAAGAAAAAAAAAAACCCCAGAGAAACCCAACGTTATTTGGACGTCAGGAGTAGAAAGAAGAAAGGACAAATCAGGACTTAGAGAGTTGGCCTCTTTTGCTCCCTTTCCTGGGCCTCACACCCTCAGTAAGCCCCTTTCCTCGAGGTAATTATAGATTTTAACTCACAGGCAATAAAAGTTGCCTACCTTGACAGGGTTTTACTACACCCTGACAACTAAGAATGTTTTCATTCACTCTGCTCCAATAATAAAACTCTGCTCTTTTCCTTTTAAAATGAGTTATCTTATTATAAAAAATTCAAACAATACATAAAAAGTCCATCATAATCCTATCCCTTAGAGACAATTATTTTTGCGATTATTTCTTCAGCTTTGTTTTCTTTTTAATTATTAATTGGGCCTATTCCTTAATCAGAACAAAAAAAGCCATTAATTTTTTAAAGATTATAGTTTTATTTTAGAAGCATAAAAGATGTCGAAAATCTATTCACAATAAGAAACTCTGCATTCTTGCACCATAAATATAACGGGATTAAAAGTACTAAGCAATAACATGTCTTCATCTTCTTGAAGGGACAACTCTAGGAAAAAGGTAAAGTAGTTAACAAACTTGTGTGCGCACCTCCCCACTTCCAAGGTAGTCAGAAACACACCCATGGTACGAGAGGCCTATCCCAAATCCCACAGTCCTGTCTCCCCACCTGAATGGACCCTTCGTCCTCCCTGCTGTCCAGGAACATTCCCATGATCTCAGCCAGTTGTTAAAAGGATGTAATCTGATTAACTTCATGCTAACATGTGAATGGAGGAACGATTGCTTAAGCAGGGAACGTCCCAGGAGTATGCTTGTTAACACAAGAGAATTTCAAAAGACTAGAATTTCAGGCTGGGCGACAGTGAAAGGAAAGAATTTTTGGTGTGGTGCAAGAGATAATTTTGATTAGAGGAATCATCTGAAACCAAAAATGACACTGAACAACATGAAAAAGCTCTCTCTGTCTATGTGAGTTCTAGCATAATGCAGACTTCATTGCGATATTATGCGGAAAAGGCAGTGGGGCTGAGCAGAAAGGGCAAGGGCTTTGGAAGAATGCACTTGAGGCTTCAAACCCTGTTCTGCCCCTTGCTAGAGCAATGTCTTTGGCAAGTTGTTCCTGTTGTTTTTTAACCTCTCAGACCTCTTTCCTCACATGTTAAGAAGGGATGCTATGGGGATTAAAATTAATAAAATAGCATATGTAAAGTTCATGGCACACAGTAGGTATTTAAGAATAGGATCATGTTATTTATGTTATTTCTTTCAGTATTTATACAACGCTTTTTGAGACAGAGGCTCATTTTGTCTCCCTCGGTAGAAGGCCATGGCATCATAGTTCACAGCAACCTCAGACTCCTGGGTTTAAGCAATCCTCTTGTCTTACTGCTCAAGTAGATGGGACTATAGGTACTGGCCACAAGGCCTGGCTAGTTTTTCTATCTTTAGTAGAAACGGGGTCTCGTTTTCACTTAGGCTGGTCTCCAACTCCTGAGTTCAAGCAATCCACCCACCTCGGCCTCCCAGAGTCCTAGGATTACAGGTGTGAGCCACCTCACCCAGCCTATACAACATTGAATAAACTGAGGTTTCCATAGAGTCTTTTGCTAAGGAACAGTTGATGGAGTGTCTAGGCACGGTCCAGCTACTGAGCAATAAGAAGCAATGCATCTCCTATCAAATTTTGTCATCACTCACTGAAACAGAATGTTGCAAAGGTTTGCCCCTGAAATAGGTAATACACCAGGCCAAACTTGGTCTCCAGACACAGTAATTTTTACCTTTACAGTGTTATTTTTTTTAATTTGCATTCAGTGTCAATATTTAATGATCAAGAAATATCACATAAAATCCAAGTTTCCATCACCTTTAAAAAAATCGTATTGTTAAAAGCTCATTCCCTTATAAGAACCACCACTTGAGTAGGTAGCAGCTATTTCAGAAAGGATATACAATCTCTAACAACCCACAGTCCCCACTATTCCCTTCAGCACCCCAACACTGAGGAAGAGTGGCAGCCGTCATGTAATATCCAGCTTGCTCTGCTACCCTGCTAACCCCCATCCCTCCCCACTAATTTTCATTTCTGACCTGGATCCAGCAGGCACTTACGTCAGTGATCTCTCCTGCAAGAGCTGATTAATGCATCTGGAATATGTACCAGTATATTTAAGTTCTGATCAGTCAAACCTGGCTTTGAATACTGATTCTCAGACTACTAGTTCTGTGCCCTCAAGCAAGTTATTTCACCTGTAAGGCTCAGTGTCTTCAACTCTGCAAGAGAAACAGTAACAGATTCATTTCACAGTTATTGTGAGGTTTAAATAATATGTGTAGAGAACTTTCCCCATGCTTAGTTTTAAAAAGGAACATTGACAACAATAACTACTACTGTTGTTATTATATCTGCTGCTACTACCACAATTACTACTGGTGATACTGCTGCAATTACTACTGGTGGTATTACCACAATTACTACCAGTTGCACTACTGCAATCACTACCAGTGGTGCTGCTGCAATTACTACTGGTGGTACTACCATAATTACTACTGGTGGTATTGCTGCAATTACTAACCAGTGGTGCTCCTGCAATTCCTACTGGTGGTATTATTATAATTACTACTAGTGGTACTACCATAATTACTACTGGTTGTACTGCTGCAATTACTAACCAATGGTGCTGCTGCAATTCCTACTGGTGGTATTATTATAATTATTACTAGTGGTACTACCACAATTACTACCAGTGGTACCAGTATAATTACTACTGGTGGTACTGCTGCAATTACTACCAGTAGTACTTCCACAATTACTACTATATGCTGAGAAGCATAAAAACACTTATTGGCTTTCTTTAGTCTTGTTTCTGCTTTCTCAAGCTAGAAGCTGAAACCCATTTGGAAAGCCTTAAGGAACACAGAGCCTTTCAAAAGTGAGAAAGAGCAATTTCTATGTGCTGACCATATGGACAGGTATGTAGGCGATAGAATGGAGTTGGAGAGAGCTCCAGTAAGACCACATGCAAGCCACACCCACACTCCAGCTCAGGTGAAGAAAGTCAGAGTTGGTCTCAGAATCCCAATCAGCAATATGTTTCAGATAAGCCAACCCAGCAAAGAGAACTAGAACAGGAAGAAGATAAGATCTCTAAGGACTTGAAGCTGGAGAAGAGCAGTGAAGGGAAAGAGAAGTATCTGCCACTTGGTACTTACACAGAGAAGCCTCTCTCTCTGAGAAAGAGACCTGGGGCAAAGGAGAAGGGGGCAAGAATAGGGCAGAACAGAGTGCCAAGGAAGACCGACCCAGACCTCAGCTCAAGAGCTAAAGCAAAGACTAGGAGAGAAGGTTGACTACACAGATCGTGAGAAGAAGCCCGTCATGTGTGACTGCACACAACAGGAGTTACTTCTCCTTTGGGCTTCCCTAAAGCGAAGACAAACAACTGGGCTGAGCATTTAGTATACCTAGTAGCCCTAAGGAGGGACGTGTATCGTCAACAGTACAGCCAACATCTGTCTTTTACAAAATCCTTTCATAGTTATCATTTGATCCCAGACTAGCCATATCAAGTGTTATTCTTCTATTTTACAGATAAGGAACAAAAATACTAAGTCAACTGCTTAAAGGCATAAAATCAGTTAAATAGTGAAGACAGCTAGACCTTAATTTTTCTGAAACCAAATACTTTGTGCTGTTCACTGTACCATGTCCAGAAATTGTACTTGGTTAACTGTGTAGTTTCCAGGTTTGAGTTTTCTTTGTATTTTTCTTTACTTGCTTAAGGAAGCTTTGTTTTGTGGTTTATTTTTTGTTGTTAATGCAGGTCTGCCTTGGTTGATACAGACAGAAAAGAAAACCTGGACCAGCAGAGCTAACGAGATCGATTTAACACATGGGGTCACCCACAGTTTGAACTGCAGATGAGAGTATCCCCAATTCCCCCATTACTACTCCACCCCAAAGACCACTAGTCGGGGATTATAATGTGGTAGCATTTCTACAAGGGACATTCTACGAGGGATAACTTCATCCAAAATATCTTCATTCTCTCAATGGATATATTAATCTTTTATTATTCTGGTGGAAATGAAGGATTAAAGCCAAGAAGAGACTTTAAAAAGTTGCAGAAAAATGTAACTCAAAGGAATACTCTCTGCCAGGATTTGAAACTTGCCTATTTAGATAGTGTAACTTTGCCAAGTTCTTTCCAGTTAAACTATACTTCCAACACTGATTAAAAAGTAAAATGTACTATCTCAAACTAGAGTAATATCGTTTTGGGGGGGGGAGAGGGTCATGTGATTTTGTTTTAAGAACTTTTCCAGAGCTGAGAATAGAACATGTCCAGTGAACTGAACAATGTGGCTTCTTCATTTTTAAATGGTCTGTTTTGAAACGAACAAATCTTAACACTTCATCGAGCTAAGAAAAGAAACAACAGACAAGAAACACTCAGGCCAGGCAAAAAGCTGAGAGAGGTCTGAAAATGCAAAAGCTGAAGTCACCTGCGCGGCTTCCAAGTTAAATCAAATCAATTGATTCAATTTGTTTTGGTCAAACAAAATCCACCACAAGTCTTTTCTTTCTTTCTGAGCAAAAGCCTGCATTTTGAAGTCACATAGTCAAAATGTCTATCAAATCCAGTGACACACAATAGATGATGTCTTGTGGAGATGCTGAGATTTTATAAGATAGAGATTTAAGAATCCAGTTTGTAAGTTTGTAAAACTAAGGCTTTCAAACAAGACATACACACATAGACACACACACATACTCACGCACCCTACATACAGACACCTTCTCTCCAGGAGGGACAAAAGGTGCTCATTTCAGACACTGAGGGAAAGTACCTGCAACACATATAAAATATCTGTTATATCATTCATTAAAGCATGTATTTTTAGAATGACTGACCCTTATGTGAACTGAACAATGAAGCTGTTCACAAACCTGACAGAGAGCAGCTTTTCCAAAGTGAAACAGTGAAGCACTGTCCCTAATGTACCCACCAAACTGAACAATTAAAATGGCATTTAGTCCAAAATTTAAAATGCCTTTGTATCATAGCACTGCCAAGATTATTGGTCCTGTCTCAAAAGCACACACATAACACACTGTTTTGCCTTGGCACTTATTAAAAAAATAAAAGGAATTTATTTATTTAGTTTGTAGATGAATAGGCTGATAAATTTAAAGCAGTCAAAAGAAGTTCAGTAGTCCCAGCTCCACAAGCTCTTGCCAACCTAACTTGGACATCGGTGGACAAAGCCTGATCCTCATAACACAATAAATACAGTTACTCTGTGGATTCAACAAATCTAAATTCAAGTCCTAGTTCCTCAGCTGCTCACTGAATGATTTGGGGAAAATTACTTAACTTTTTTTGACTTCCATTGCCTTTTGTAATACAGCATTGTAAGACCAGTTGCCTAAGGAAAGAGTTATGCTATCAGCAGTAATAAAATAAATCACATATATAAAGAGCTTAGTACAGTCCCTGGTAAAGAGCAAATGCTCAGTAAAAGCCTTTATTATCATGTAATCCAGGCCACTTTTGAGGTTGAAAGGAGACTCTGTCAGCAGTATGGTGACAGGGTTGGAAGAGTACCAATGTGGCACAATCTGCTATTAAAGTGCTGGGGCCTGGGAGCAAGGGTCTAACACTATACAACATGAAACACAAAACTGTTAGTAAACGAAGATACCTAACCACCTCTGAAGGGAACTAGTAGCAATGAGGAGAAAGGACGGGCTCAAGTGAATTGGAAACTCCTAATTTTGTAATTAGTTCATGATATGATCACACCAGAGACAATTCTTCATATTAGATTTTTTTTCGCATTCTAAAATTAAACAGTTCAAACTCTTGCAACATCACTTTACACAAGACTTTGACGTTTTTAAAATGTGCATTTACCATAACACTTAACCATTTCTTAGATCTGCGTGCTTTCCCATGTGGTATCTTTAGCACAGCTTTTATGCTAGCAATTAAACTAATTTAAAAGTTATGAAAAAACAGCACAGCAAGTACCCAGATCATCAGACCAGGAAGGCAGCGACCTACACAGTGCACCAGCAGTCACTACAGAGGACCAGGCTTTCTCCCTGATGGCCTTAACTCAAGCACTGTGTTGCCAGCAAATTAGCCAATCCAGTCTGAAAACTTCTAAGGGTGCAAACAATTACTATTTACTTAAAGTCATCCTGTTAATTTTGACAACCGTATGGAAGTCTTGTGAATGTGTATGTAGATAATTTAATGAATTCTCTTTGCAAAGAAGTTACCAACTGGAAAATGAATCAGCAGCAAGATTAAAAGGGCATTATGGGAAGAAATTTAAAATTTTGCCTGATTTTGAAAAAAAGGGAGAAAAATAAGAATATACCTTTTGCATTTTCTTTTATTTTCATTAGGAAACACAGAAAGGATTAAGTAGAAGCTATGAAAAATGATTTCTTATGGGGCCAGGAGGAACAGAAAGGATGGAGCGGTCACAAGACTTCTACTTACATACATGGTTCATTGATTGCACCCTGAGAACTTTCAGAATGGATGCATACAAGACTTCTACTTACATACATCATTTTCATTCTTAAACCATATCAAGTCTTACATATTTTTAAAAATTAACAAGATTTAGAAACTACCTATTTTAAGAGAATAAAAAGCCCTACAGAGACTTTCTTGAACTTACAAACAATAATACAGAGGCTAAACATGAAGATAATGTGCTTCCACTTCTTACAACTATAAGTTTATAGCTTATTATATGAATATATTGAACATCATATATTGTCGCTTACGCTCAATAAGTCTAAATGAAGGAAATGGATTCGCCTTAATTAAGGACATTCCAAACTGATACAAATAAAGACATAGACACAATTCATATTTGATCATCAACATCTTATTACCCAGGTTTTCACTGATTTTGCAAAGGGAGATAGAGACAGAGTAAAAGCTGAAGAAAAATATTGGAAATAAATGCAAAATATTTTCAGCTTAACCATTTACATGAATAAAATGTGTTAGATGTTTGGTTAATTAGTATTAAACATTAAAGAACAGTTCAATAAGATTGAATCATGGTTTCAAACTTCCCCATATAAGTTAATGACTTACATTATTTACATATTTCATATGTTATTCTAGCAGACATAATAGGAATTAATTATTTACATTAATTGCATTTACTGGATAGTACATGTATTGGATGTTGTAATAATTTAAAGTGAATCATATGGAAGAATGGCCAGCATTCATGAATGTATAAAACATGTATATGAATCATATATGAAGGTGTGTGTGGTGACTTCTGGAACTGGTTTTTTTTGCTTTTTTTTTTGAGACAGCCTGGGTAGAATGCTGCTGCATCCCAGCTCTTGACCTAAAGTGATCCTCTCACCTCAGTTTTTCCATTTTTAGTAGAGATGGGGTCTTGCTTTTGCTCAGGCTGGCAGGCTGGTCTTGAACTTCTGAGCTCAAGCAATCCACCCTCCTTGGCCTCCCAGAGTGCTAGGATTACAGGCGTGAGCCACCGTGCTCGGCCTTGGAACTGTTTCTATACTTACTTGTGGAAACATAAAAGTGACAGCTAGTTTCTGTATGTAAGAGCAGTCTGGCTGAAACTTCTGTCCTTGTATGGACTGCCAGGGCGGTTCTATATGATGTGGCTGGTGCAACTAGCACCTCCTTCCTCTTTGATCTCTCCACATGCATCTCTCCTAAATCTGCCTGCTCTGTGACCTTTCTACCCAGATTCACATTTACTTGAATAATTTTAATCCTCGAAACAAATCATGACACTGTAGAAGCTCTAGCTGGTAAGAGACACGAATAAGGCTTACACATATCTGAAGGTTCTCCTCATCCTCCCAGAGATGGCAATGCAGAGAAATGTGCACTGGAATTCGACTGTGCTGTGCTTCCTAGGCCACACATCCTAGTGGGCCTGTGCATGTTTTTAATTTGAACAAAAGTGTCCTGTGAGCTAGTGTCCTGTGTGCATAACTTGACATACAGTGAGAGATTGGTCCTTTTGTCTTCTCTAATGCTCTTCTCCTAACAGTAAGGCATGAAATACTGAAACACACACTTTCGGGAAATCATTTTGAAGTACATACTCACGTGGGTACAGCCAGGTAGGCAGATTACATATTCACAGTGTGATCCATGATCCCAGTTTTGTCTAGATGAATAAGAGTGACTTGTTTCTTAAACTCTCTCTCTCTTCCAAAGAGCTTCTCTCTCCCTCCCTTCTACTCTCCTCTCTTCTCTTAATATTTCTCTTTCTACACTCAGATCTCACCCTGAAGACCTTGAAGAAAACAAAATTCTTTCTGCCTGGGCTTTTGATACCATCCTCAAATTCAGGTTGAAATAGTTCTTTCTGCAGCCATCTGCCACCCAAGCTGTTATCATCCCTCCCTGAATTCTCTTTTCTAAAATGAGGGAGAGATCAAGGGCATACACTGCCAGCTTCTTTAAACTCACCCCTTTGACTCTAGCATGCACTAGGTTTTTTTGTTGCTGGCTTCTGGTCACCCACCCCCTTTCCCCAAGCAGCTTCTTTCTTAAATTATGTATCTATCAGAGTCACCCTGTCTCAAGCTATCAGTTCCTCTATAATTCCACCAACAAACTGTCAACTTCTTGCTCTTTCTATAAACAACATCCCTCCAAATTAGAATTGTATCAAAATACATTAGATATTTTTAATGGACTTATTAAGCAAAAGAAGTTTAATAGCAATATACATCCTATTTAACTGGAAAGAGATGTACACATATAACACTGAACAAGTTATTAAATTGTTGACAATATGGCATCCAATAGGAAAAAACACTAAATGTCAAGATAAAGTACTTAAATATAGAGCAAAATTAAAAATAAAATGGGCCTTGACTGAAGAATAGGTCTTTAAACTGGTCCATGGCTAGAGTCCATTGTTGTACATCAGGGTAGAAACCTTGTAATTATATGAAAAATTTGTATGTGTTAATTTTCCTGGGGAGAGATCACACAGATTTCATCAACTTCTCAGAAGGAATCTGTGACCCAAATAAGGTTAAGACATTAAAGGAGAGTCAGTGACTAAAATATTAAAAGAAACTCACTCTAAGTAACCGATAAAAATTATCTAATATTTATCCTATTTTAAGTGCAAATGTAAATTCTTCGTGCAATATTAAAATGGTCCTCTCATTCGTAGAAACCCAAGTAAATTTTTTAAGCCTCATTTAAATCACTTCATATATAAGAAAACGTGAAAGTAATTTTTCAGCTTTATTAAAGTATAATTGACAATAAAAATTATAAATATTAAGATGCACAACTGAATGTTTTAATATGCATACAATGTGAAATAATCACCATAATCAAGATAATTAACATATCCATCACTTCAGGTAACCGTTTTATTTTTTTCCCTTTTTTATGGAGAGAACACTTAAGATATACCCTTTAACAAATTTCAAATATATAATACAGTATTGTTAACTAGAGTTATATTGCTGTACCTTAGATATCCAGAATATTCATCTTGCATCACTGAAACTTTGTACCCTTTGACCAATACTTCTTCATTTCCTCCTCCCAGTCCTTGGTAACCACCATTCTATACTCTGCTTCTAAGAGTTTAACTATTTATTTATTTATTTTTGAGATAAGAGTCTTACTCTGTCACCCTGGGTAGAGTGCAGTGGTGTCATCATAGTTCACAGCAACCTCAACCTCTTGGGCTCAAAAGACCCTTCTGCCTCAGCCTCCCAAGTAGCTGGGACTATAGGCACCCACCACAACACCTGGCTAGTTTTTCTATTTTTAGTAGAGATGGGGTCTCACTCTTGGCCAGGCTGGTCTTGAACTCCTGAACTCAAGTAGTCCTCCTGCCTCAGCTTCCCAAGAGAGGTAGGATTACATGTATGAGCCACTGAACCTGGCCAACTTTGACTATTTTAGATTTTACACATAAGTGTCACGATGTAGCATTTGTCTTTCTGTACCTGGCTTATTTCACTTTGCAAAATGTCCTTCAGGTTCATTTACGTAGTTGTAAATGACAGGATTTACTTTCTTTTTTAAAAGATATTATTCATATAAGTACATACACATACACAGAGTGGCCATAAAGTTCATGTGCAACTTAATTTTACTTTTTTTTTTTTTTTGATACATTCATTCATTAGGTTGTTTCCATATCTTGGCTATTGTAAAAAATGCTGTAATAAATTAATTTCATTTTCTTAGAATAAGATTCATAAGAGAGCTTGCTGAATCATAACTTCGTTCTAGTTTTAATTTTTTTTTTTTTTTTCTGAGACAGAACCTCAAGCTGTTGCCCTGGGTAGAGGGCCATGGCGTCACAGCTCACAGCAACCTCCAACTCCTGGTCCTAAGCAATTGTCTTGCCTCAGCCTCCCAAGTAGTTGGGACTACAGGCACCCACCACAATGCCCAGCTATTTTTTAGTTGTAGTTGTCATTGTTGTTTGGCAGGCCTGGGCTGGATTCAAACCCGCCAGCTCTGGTGTATGTGGCTGGCACCTTAGTCACTTGAGCTACAGGGGCCAAGCCTTTATTTTTACTTTTTGAAGGAATTTCCATACTGTTTTTTTTGATGGCTGAACCAATTTACATTCCTACAAACAGGGAATGAGGAATCCCTTTTCTCCACATAGTAACCAACACTTAACTTTTGACGTTTTGATTAATAGCCATTCTAACAAATATGAGGTAATACTTGCCTGTCTTAATTTGTATTTCTCTGATGATAAGTAATACTGAGCAACTTCTCAATACCTGTCAGTTATTTGCATGTCTTTTTTTTAAATTTCAGATTAATATAACGGTACATACAATTGAGTTACATTATTTGCATTTGTTAGGTAAAGTCTAAGTTGCAGTTGAGCCCTTTACCCGAGAAGTAGGCTGTGTACCCTTACATTGTGCTCATCAGGTGGAAGCACACCAATCCTGTTAACATGGTGTGTCATATCTATTGATTTACACAACTGTGCCCATCAGGTGGGTACACAACAATCATGTTAACATGTTATATCATGTCTATTGATTTGCACATGTTCAACCATTCTTGCATGTTGGGTAGAACTTTCATATGACCATAGTGTATCATCCTTTTAATATGCTGTTGATTTTCTTCTGCAGTGGCATATTAAAGATGTCTGTAACTATGTTTATTAGTGACGTTGGCCTACAATTTTCTTTTCCTGTGGTATTTTTGGCTTTAGTATTAGGGTGATGTGGACCTCATAGCTTCATAAAATGAGTTTGGAAGTCTCCCTTCCATTTTTTATTCTTTTTTAAAAGAGTTTAAGAAAGATTGGCATTAATTCTTTTTTGAATGTTGAGTTGAATTCACCTGTGAAACCATCTGGTCCTGGTCTTTTCTTTGCTGGGAGGATCTTGATTACTGATTCAATCTCCTTGTTTGTTATTGATCTGGCAGGATTTCTATTTCTTCTTGATCAGTCTTGATCAATTGTATGTTTCCAGGATTTTATACATTTCATCAAGATTATCCAATTTGTTGGTGCACAAATGTTCACAATAGTCACTTATAATTCTTTTTATTTCTAAAGAATACATTGTAATGTCTTCAGTTTCATTTCTGATTTTGCATTTTTTTAGTTTTTTTGTTTATCTTTTCAAAAAAACAACCCAAAGAGGCCAGTCAAGGTGGCTTACGCCTATAACCCTAGCACTCTGGGAGGCTGAGGCAGGCAAACTGGTTGAGCTCAGGAGTTGGAGACCAACCTGAGAAAAAGTAAGACCCCATCTCTAAACAACAGCCAGGCGTTGTGGTGGGTGCCTATAGTCCCAGTTCCTTGGGAGGCTGAGGAAACAGAATCACCTGAGCTCAAGAGTTTGTGGTTGCTGTGAGCTATGCTGCCATCACACTCTACCAATGGTGGCAATGTGTGGCTCTGTCTCAAAAAAACAAATGAAAAAAACAACTAATAGCTTTGTCCATCTTTTCTTTCTTTATTCTAGTCTCTCTTTGATTTACTTCTCTAATATTTATTTCCTTTCTTCTATTTGGATTTAATTCGTTTTTCTTTTCTAGTTCCTTGACATATAAATTTGTTTACTGACATCTTTCTTCTTTTTTCCTATGTTTATTGCTACAAACTTCCCTTTTAGTATTGCTTTTGCTACATCCCATAAGTTTTGGTTTTTCTTTTCTAGTTCCTTGACATGTAAATTTATTTGTTTACTGACATCTTTCTTCTTTTTTCCCATGTTTATTGCTACAATCTTCCCTTTTAGTATTGCTTTTGCTACATCCCCTAAGTTTTGGAACTGTTGTGTTTTCTTCTTCAGTTGTCTCAACATGTTTTTTTAATTCACTTTTCCTTTCCTCTTTGACACAATGGTTGTTCAGAATGTTTTCATTATCATACTTTTGTGAATATTCTTTTTTTTTTCACTTTTACTGATTTCTATTTTCATTCCGATGTGCTTAGAAAAGAAATGTGGAATTATTTCAATCATCTTATATTTGTTAAGCCTTAATTTGTGATCTAACATGTGATCTAACCTTGAGAATGTTCCTTGTGTCCTTGAGAAGAATGTAGACTCTTCGCTGCTAGGTAAAAGATTCTGTATGTGTTTGTTAGGTCCACTGGTCTACTGAGTTGTTTAAGTCAGCTGTTTCTTTATTGATTTCTGTCTGGATATTTTATCCATTATTAAAGTGGGGTATTGAAGTTTCTTTTTTTTTTTATTGAGACAGAGCCTCAAGCTGTCACCCTGGATAGAGTGCCGTGGCTTCACAGCTCACAGCAACCTCCAATGCCTGGGCTCAAGCGAGTCTCCTGCCTCTGCCTCCCAAGTAGCTGGGACTACAGGCACCCGCCATAACGCCCGGCCATTTTTTCGTTGCAGCCGTCATTGTTGTTTGGCGGGCCCGGGCTGGATTCGAACCTGCCAGCTCAGGTGTACGTGGCTGGCACCTTAGCTGCTTGAGCCACAGGTGCTGAGCCTGAAGTTTCTTTTATTGTTAGATTGCTGTCAATTTTTCTCTTCAGATTTGCTAACACTTGCTTTATAGATTTAGGTGTTCTGACACCGAGTGTGAATATAATTTTTTTTTTAATTTTCTGATTGAATTGACACTTTTATTATTATATGATGATCTTTTTTTTTTTGAGACAGAGCCTCAAGCTGTCTCCCTGGATAGAGTGCCATGGCATCACAGTTCACAGCAACCTCTATTCCTGGGCTCAAGTGAGTCTCCTACCTCTGCCTCCCAAGCAGCTGGGACCACAGGTGCCCACCACAATGCCCGGCCAGTTTTTGGTTGCAGCCGTCTGTTGTTTGGCGGCCCGAGCTGGATTTGAACCCTCCAGCTCATGTGTACATGGCTGGCGCCTTAGCCTGTTGAGCCACAGGCACCGAGTCTGATGACCCTTTTTGTCTCTAGGTAGTTTTTTACATAAAGTTCATTTTGTCGGATATAAGACATAAGCCACCCTAGCCCTCTTTTTTTTACTATTTGTATGAAACGTATTTTTCCAACCTTTCAGTTTAAGCCTACATGTGTACTTAAGTCTTAAGTAAATCTCTTCACTTGTAATCCTAGCACTCTGGGAGGCCGAGGTGGGTGGACTGCCTGAGCTCATAGGTTCAAGACCTATCTGAGCCAGAGTAAGACTTCATCTCTAAAAATAGCTGGATGTTGTGGCAGGCACCTGTAGTCTCAGCTACTTGAGAAGCTGAGGCAAGAGAATCACTTAAGCCCAAGAGTTAGAGGTTGCTGTAAGCTATGATCCCAGGGCACACTCTACCGGGAGCTACAAAGTGAGAGTCTGTCTCAAAAGAAAAAATATAAAAATAAATAAGTAAATCTCTTATAGACAGTATATTGCTGTATTGTATTTTTTTATCCAATTAAAAGACACTCTATGTCTTTTAATTGGAGAGTTTAATCAATTTACCTTTAATGTAATTATTGATAGGTGAGGACTTGCTATTGACATTTTGTTAGTTGTTTTGCATTTGTTTTGTTCCTCCCTCCCTTTTATGCTCCCTTTCATGTCTTCTTTATTATTTGACAATTTGTGTAGTAATTTGATTATTTTCTCTTTATATATTATGTATCTATTATAGCTTTTTATTCTTTATGGTTACCTTGACAATTGCATGAAGTATCTTGTAGTTATAACCATTTATTTTACATTGATAATAACTTAACTTCAATCACATACCAAAACTCAACACTTTCATCCCATCCACACACATTTTATGTTCTTATAGTCAGAGTTTACTTCTTTTTGTATTATGTATCCATTAGTAAGTTTTTGCCTTTTAACTTTTATATTAGGGTTAAAAGTAATTTACATACCACTATTACAGTGTTATATTACTCTGTATTTGTCTGTATATTTAAATTTACCAGTGAGATTTATGTTTTAATATGCTTTTGTTATTGTTTAGTATATTTTTATTTGAACTTCAGGAACTCTCGTAAGCATTTCTTTTAAGTCTAATCCAAACTAAGTCTAGACAAACCCCCTCAGCTTTTGTGTGTCTAGGAAAAAACATTATCTCTCCTTTATTTTTAAAGGATGGTTTTGCAAGGGGCAGTATTTTTGGTTGCTTTTTTTCTTTCATTACTTTGAATATATCATCCCACTTTTCTCTGGACTGCAAGGTTTATGCTAAGAAATCCACTGATAGCCTTATAGAATTCCTTCATATTCCTTTCTCTTTGTTATCAAAATTATTCATCTTTGGCTGTTAACAGTTAATTATAATGAGCCTTGATGTAAACCTTTTTATGTTCAACCTATTTAGATTGCTTTGTGCTTTTAAAAAATGAATATCTATTTCCTCAGATTTTGGAAATTTTCAGTCATTATTGCTTTAAATAAGATTTCTGCCCTGTTCTCTATCTCTCTTTTCTTTCTGTGACTCCCATAATTTGTATGTTTGTTCATCAAACGGTGCCCCATACATTGTGAAGATTTACTTTATTCTTTTTCATTTTTTTTCTCCTATAACTGGATAATTTCAAATTACTTGTTTTTAAGTTTCCTGATTTTCTTGTGCTGATTAAATCTGCTCTTGAAGCTCTTTATCGCATTTTTCATTTCATTCGTTTTATTCTCTAGCTCCAGAATTTCAGTTTGGTTCTTCTTTATGATTTCTATTTCATTTTTGAAATCACTTTGTTAATGTATTCCTGATTTCACTGAGTTGTCTAACTGTATTCCCACTGAAGTTCTTTAAAACAATTATTTTTAATTCCTTATTGGGCAAGTCATAGATGTCTATTTCTTTGGAGTCAAGAAGAAGCATTTCATTTTAAATACTGAAAGCCTATTATCTTTCTTTGGTGATGTGTTTCCCTGATTTTTCATGTTCCTTGTAGTAATGTGTTGTTGTCTGTGCATTTGAAGAAGTTACTTATGGTCTGGCTTCCACAGAGAGAGACCTTCATCTGTTAGTGGATGTATGGGTCCTGGCAGAGTGGGATATGAAACAGTGCTGGGTCCATGGGTGCACAGTGACACTAGGTCTGGGTCACAGGTGTGTGCAGCAGTTCTAAGGCTGACAGAAGTACAGTGGTTCCAGCTCTGGGAAGCACAGAAGTTCTGGCTCAGGGTGGTACAGGGGTATGGACTTTCAGCAGCTCTGTGAGCAGGGGTCTCATTGACAAAGACTGTAGTTATCCTTGGCTCCAAAAGCTGAAGTTCTATGAGGGGGAAGACTTCTGGAGGTCTCTTGATCTCCTTTTCCCTGGCAAAGGGAAGTAGCAGCAAAGAGGATTTCTTTTGGCACTGAGATAAGGTGGCCTAAAAGATAGAGTAATACAAGTGAAATGCTTCTAACAATTTTCTCTGTACCAGTTTTTATGCTCCCTGGGTTGCTGTAACATTTTGATTGTGTTCTAAAACTCTCCTAGAGCTATTTTTATCTGTAGATAGCAAATCTTTTTTTTCCTTTGGTGAGAAATAAGAGATTGTACCTCCTAGTCTGAAATCTTGCAAACATCATTCCCATGAAGGTGTTCTTCAAAGTATTGTTTCCTAAACTTCTCTCATGATGTGAACCATTTGGAGTGTGTGTATTTCAAAAAGGAAGATTTCAAGGTCCCAATCCACAAATACTGAATCATAATTTGGAATGGAGAGGACTTGCAATATTTTATTTTATTTTATTATTTTTTATTTTTATTTTTTGGGGGCCAGGGCTGGTTTTGAACCTGCCACCTCTGGCATAAGGGGCTGGCGCACTACTCCATTGAGCCACAAGTGCTGCCCCAGCAATATTTTAAAAGAAATGTCTCAGATTATGGAAAATCTCCAAACTTGTTTTTAATCGTCAACCTTGTTCATCATATAAAAAGGAAAAGAATTAACCCATGTCCTAACTTAACAAAGCAAACATCTATTTGTAGCATTTCTTTCTTTCTGAAATTTTGAGTAATAAAAATAATTAATACTTTGAAAGTAATCTATAGCTTTCATATGAAGGCTATAACCCAATTATAGCACAAGAATATGGGGAAAGGGGAAAGGGATTGGAGGGGAGGGGGGAGAGTGGGTGGAGGGAGGGTAATTGGTGGGATCACACCTATGGTGCATCTTAGAAGGGTACAGGTGAAACTTACTAAATGCAGA
>CAUYON010176585.1:0-11242 GCA_963573935.1 Arctocebus calabarensis
CTGCAACTAAAAAATGGCCGGGCGTTGTGGCGGGCGCCTGTAGTCCCAGCTACTTGGGAGGTGGAAGCAGGAGACTTGCTTCAGCCCAGGAATTGGAGGTTGCTGTGAGCTGTGATTCCACAGCACTCTATCCAGGGTGACCGCTTTAGGCTCGGTCAAAAAAAAAAAAAAAAAAAAAAGGAATGTGATGTACAAAGACATAGAGTTGGGAAGAACAGGGGGACTAAGGAGCGAGTAGTGCTGAGGGTGCAAAGGGAGGGGACTGTGTAGATGTGACAGTCAGACATCCAAGACCGAGTATAAAGGAACTCCTGGGTCAAGCTAGAAAGTTTGTTTTTGTTTGTTTGTGGCCACAGTGCCGTAGCTTCATCACTGCATTCATACACAGTAGAGCTCAAAGTGATCCTCCCGCCTCAGACTATTGAGTAGTGGACACCAACATGTGCCACTAGGCTTGGCTAACTTTTTTTTTTTTTTTTTTCTAGTAGAGACAACATTTCTTGCACTGGTTTCTTGCTCACACTAGTCTCAAACTCCTGAACGTAAACAATCCTCCTGCCTCAGGCTTCCAGAGAGTTAGGATGACAGGCATGAGCCACTGTGCCCGGCCTTTGCTAGGAAGTGTAATGATAAACATGATTCTGCCGGCACCAGGCAACTCTGAAGCTTTTATTTATTTTTGTTTGTTTGTTTTGGGGGGGGTTTGTTGTTGTTGTTTGAGACAAGGTCTCACTCTGTGCCCAGGCTGGAGTTTTATGGCATCAGCCTAGCTCACAGCAACCTCAGGTGATCCTCCTGCATCAGCCTCTCGCAAGTTAGGACTACAGGTGCCCGCCACGATGCCCAACTAGAGTAGGGGTCTTGCTCTTGCTCAGGCTAAAGTCTAACACCTGAGTTCAAAACAGCTTCCCATCTCGGCCTCCCAGAGTGCTAGGATTACAGACGTGAGCCCCACGCCTGGCAGGTCTAATGTACTAAGAGTGGGGCATTCCCATCCGCAAGTGAGCCTGCGATTTGGAGAGCAACTAAAATTAACCTGGAGAAAGAGATGATGAGAGTTTCAGCCAAAAAGGGGTTATTTCAGCAATACCAGTATGTTTTCTTTCAAGTATTTCTTGAAGTAGTGGCTATAGATTGGGGCTTGGAAATCCTTTTGCCAAGCAGGTATTTGGTTGTCACTGTACTTGCCACTCTGGAATTTAGACTTTATTTCACCTTTACAACCCGCAGGGTGCAATTTATTGTGAGAGGTGCAAGTCCCACCATGGGCAAAGAGAGATCAGATAAGACCCTCTCGCTCTCCTGTCAGGGCAGTGACGGTGAACTCAGGGCTGCAGGCTTCGTCTGGCATTTATGACCATGTAGGACACTGGCCGCCTGAGAGTTATCTAGGAACTGGTGAGCCCACGAGGTTGATGGCAACAGGTGCTCTTAAACCCCTTCTTTGATATTCTCTTTTTGGGATTTTTTTCTTTTTTTTAAGCAGTGATTCACCCCTATTTATTCTTTTGCTCTTCTCTAGCCAGTAGATGAAGGTATGGTGAATTTTATTTAGAATATACTACACACACACACAATACCTAATACAATATGTGAAATCCCACCACTACACTACAATAACTATGTCTGTAATAACTATGTCCATCCTTTTTTTTTATCTCACAGCACCCTTGAACCTATAGTTAAACTTCCCTGGCACACTTAAATTATGTTGCTCAAAAAAAAAAATCAGTATACTTACTGTTCTCTAAACATCTTTCAAACATAATTTAATCAATGATCTTTCAAAATGTATGCAGCACACCTAAGATCCTCTCCTCACACACCAGTGTGTTGCAGCACATTGGTTGAAAATCGTTGTATTAAGGGGTTCAAATCCATTATTATTTATATTAGGGAGGGAAGGGTCAAAAGAAAAGAGGATATACAAAGAGTAGTTTTTGACTGGGAGGATTTTTTAAAAGTTATTTTTAATTGTGGTAAAATACACATAAGGTAAAATTTACCATTGTAGCCATTTTCAAGTGTCCAGTGCGACGGCATTAAGAAAATTCACACTGTTGAGCAACCATCGCTACCGTCCAGCTCCAGAACTCTTTCCATCTTGTGAAACTGAAACACTATACCCGTTAAACAGTAATCTCCCATTCCCCCGCCCCCTGGCGGTCCCCATACTTTCTCTCTATGAATTTGACTACTTTAGGTACTGTGGAATCATATGGCATTTGTCTTTTTATAATTAGCCTCTCTCACTGAGCATCATGTCCTCAAGGGTCTTCATGTTGTAGAATGTAGCAGAAATTCCTTCCTTTAAGACCGAATAATATTCCATGGCACGTGTATAGCACATTTTGCTGCTCCGTTCATCTGTCAGTGGACACGTGGGCTGCTGCCACATTTTAGCGCCTGGGAATACCACTGCTGTGCACGTGGATACGTCTGCAGAACTGCTTCCAATTCTTTGAGGAGGAATTGCTGACTCATGTCGATGGTAGTGCTATTTTTAGTTGTTTGAGGAACGGGTATACTGTTTTCCACAGAACCTGTACCATTTTGTATCCCTACCAGTAGTACACGAGGGTTCTAGGTTTTTGCATCCTTGCCAACACTTACTTTCGACTTCTGGTGTGATAGTAGCCATCCTAGCGGATGTTAGGTGGTACCTCACTGTGGTTTGATTTGCATTTGGGTAGGGAGGGTTTTTTGGGGGGGTTGTTTGTTTTTTTAATTCTACAAATGTGTAGGCCCCATGTCAGATGCTGGGGGCATAAAGTGGAGTAAGTGCCGGACGGAGAGCTCAGGGTCTTGTCCAGGATCAGAGGCTGCTGCCGCAGAGGGGCCTGGGTGCAGAGTCCCTGAGTGTGAAGCCATCATTCATGGGGAGAGAGACAAACCGCACTATTTCTTTTCTTTTCTGTTCTATTTTTTGGGGGGGGTTTTGAGACAGAGTCTCACTCTGTTGCTCTGGACAGAATGCCATGGCATCAAAACTCATCAAAACTTACAGCAACCTCAAACTCCTAGGTTTGAGCAATCCTGTTGCCTCAGACTCCTGACTAGCTAGAACTGCCCGCCACCACACCTGGCCAGTTTTTCTATTTTTAGTAGAGATGGGGGTCTTACTCTTGTTCAGGCTGATCTCCAACTCCTGAGCTCAGGTCATCCACCTGCCTCGCCTTCCAGCGGGCTAGAACCTGGACGAGAGCCACCTCACCCAGCTCTCACTATTTCTATAATTCTGCCCCTAACAAGCCTCCTGGAGGTCAGGATGATGGAAAGGGGCACTGGGAGTGAGGGAGAGAAGGTCAAAGTCTTTGAAAAGACATTTTACTTCTTGTCCTAAGGGCCCCTTCAGTCAGAGGAGGGGATCAGACCACATGGTTTCTGTGGATTGAAAATAGAATAGAATACTTCTGATTTTAGGGAGGAATTATATCATGTGGAGAGTAAAAGAAAATGTGTCTGAATCTTCCCTGGTCTAACTCCAGTCCCGTTAGCCACGAAACGTGTGTCACCCTGATATTCTTGCACTCCTGATACCCTAGTCCCCAAAACGCCCGAACTTGAGAATGTGCTGTGCTGCCTCAAGACCATCCCAGTGCTCGTAGCAAGGGGCCTTGAGGGGCTGGCAAGGGTTGAGAGCAGAATTTAGAAGCAAGGATCTGTTTCAGGCCTTTGATCCTGTCGAAATTAGTGAAAGCATTTGCTGGAGCCAGCTGGCTTGTCAGGGGTGGGGATGGCACAGCTGCCGCCGCAGCAGGCTCCCGTGCCCATGGCAACGCAGGTCCTCAGGATACCGAAAAGCCCATCGGGCTCTCGCAAGAGCATCAGCTGCCCCTGAGGGAAAGCTCTCATGTAGAATGCTAGAGAAGGAAAAAAATATGTGGAGAGACAAATCATGGAAGGATCTTTTCTAGATGTAGTAAGATGATGTCTACAAATATCAGGACTGTAAGATCTTTTACAAATTAACAGGTTAGCCACAACAGGGCATTTAATTCCCATTTTCATTGCAAATGTTCTGATATGCTTGGTAGCGTAGTACCGATGTTTAGAGTTATTCTAACTTGTAAATTGCATAGCAACGAGATTGATGTGTGTGGATCACTCTGTGGACTACAAAGCTCTGTGTTCCTGCAAGATGTGTGATCACCCTCTTAACAGTGAGGACCTGTGTCTCTTTCAGGTCTCTCTTCTATGTGAGCAGACATTTCTAGTAAATAAAATGTGATTCTGAAAGAATAGACTATTGTTATTCTAGGGCAATTACATATGCGTAAGGAGATATTTTGCTCTTTGCTCTTAGAATATTTCAGAATAGATAGATAGATGGAGGGAAGGAAGGGGAGAGAAAGAACGCGAGCACATGTGTGCACAGCAGACAGAGAGAAAAGGAGAGTGGTGACCTAAATATTTCCTCTATGCTTAAAAAAAAAAGACAGGGTAATAACAGCAGGAAAGAAAATTTTGGTGGAAAGAGAAACCCACACCCATAATTACACCTCCCTAATAGAAGAATGTTTTTTGGGTTTTTTCCCCCTTTCACATCCTTGGTTACAAGGAACAGAAACCCACTCAAAGCAGCTTGCACTTTAAGATAACAATAAAGAATGACATTTTTGGAAAGATGCTGAGATACCTTATAGAATCTAAGAGCAGGAAGCAACGCCTTTCAAGGAACTGGCTTTAGGAATGAACTAGAAAGAGCTCAGAAACCAAGCTAGCGATCCTCCCCGCCCCCACACTCTTAGCTGCTCGGCTCCATCGACTGCTTGTCTGGCTCTTGTGTCTGCCTCTGCCCCTCTCCTCACTTATTTTCACATGTTCTGCTTTCAGCTGTCTCTAAATGCCACCCTCACTTCCAGAATCCACATCTTATCTCAACTAGATACCCACCGATTCAGCTTCCCAGTTCCAATTTCCCAGGATAGAGATTGGATCGCGCAGCCCAGTTTGGGCCTGGCCACTCAGGGGTCCACATCTGCGTCCAGAGTACAAATGTGACTGCAGGGCCCAACCCTTGGCAGGGAGGCAGTTCTCAGGGATGGGGCATGGGCTAGGCGGGCACCTCACAAGGCAACTATGACACCACACTGCACTTACGGTGCTGTCTCTGTTAGATTCTCGAATGTTCTGGCAATCACAGACTACCTCACTGAGATATTTTAATAGTTTGGGGTAACATGAGTTGTTGGAATTATCTGAGAATTAATAGTCCTCTGAGTCCTCTTGTGGCCAAAAAATCATCTAAAATTAGCCACATTCAAAGAATATTTTCCCTGACTCCTTTTATCCTTCTTCCACATGCTTTATTTGCAATCACTCTTGAGAATCCTAAAACCGTACCACAGATGTATTTAGTTCATTGGAAAAGTATTGATTACTCATTTGCTAATAATAGCCAAAGCTGGGTACAGGGTCTCATGCCTGCAATTCTAGCACTCTGGGAGGCCGAGGCAGGTGGAATGCTTGAGCTCAGGAATTCTAGACTAGCATGAGCAAGAGCAAGACCCTGTCTCTACTAAGAATAGAAAAAAAATAGCCTGACATTGTGGTGGGCACCTATAGTCCCAGCTACTTGGTAGGCTGAGGCAAGAGGATTGCTTGAGCCCAAGAGTTTAAGGTTGCTACAAGCTGTGATGGCACCACGGCACTCTACTCAGGGTGAGAGAGCAAGACGCTGTCAAATAAATAAATAAATAAAGCTAAGATAATTAACTCTCTTTATTTCTTGTCTCATATGTGTACATTTAGCCATAAAGTCAGGACAATGTGCCCATTTCAGAGGAAACATCTGGAGATGTACCTGCTTCCCAGAATCAAGGCGAAACTTGCTTATAACACCAAATGAAAAACAATTCAGGTTGTTAGTTGAGAAATGAGAGAACCTTGTTTTTCGTTAGTCACTCAGAAATAGACCTATAATCTATACAATCTATAACAACTCCTCAAGATTAGCAAAGCTAGGTTTCAGACTTAGGTGGTGGCTAGTTCAATGTTAAAGAACATGATATAAACCACAAATTTCTTAAATTAGTATTATTTTCCCAAGAGAACATTTCAAGGCTTCTAGATATACATGGTTGGGGCGGGGGCTAATGTAGGAGGGAAATGAAAGTTATTGCTTGTATATATATATGAATCTGAATTACTTACAGGTGAAATATTATGTCATTAAATTTGCATAAAAATAACCTGGGGTGAGGATATCCATGGAGGTTCATTAAACAGTTGGTCGTACTTAGTTAAAAATTATTGAAGCTGAACAGTGGGCCTATGGAGTTCTTTATTCTTCTATATATATGTGAAATTTTCTATAACTAAAAAAAACTCTAGAATATATATATATTCTGAGTTATTTAAATTTCAAGCCATAAAAATGTATCACCACTATAGGAGGAGAATTAGGAAATCTAATCTTTTTCAACATCAATCAAAATGAATCTGAGGTTATAATTTTTCAGTGAGACCGAAAGACTATTTTTGCTTACCATTTTGAGGGGTGGGGAGTCTCAGATTTCTTTTCAAATTTTCAATAAGTTTAGTGTGGGGTGGGGAGAGAATGAACATTCATACTTTGTTTTGTGTGTCCTTTCAGTTTCTAAACTTTAAAGTTGAATTTAGAATTTAGACCTAAGTAAATCTGAATGCTCAAAAGATTCTCACTTCTAATGTCATAATTCTTGCCAAAGCAGTTTGCTTTAAATTCTTCTAAGTGGTAAGAAGCAACTGGGAAAAAGAGGAGAAAATTGATTTTTGTTGGGCTTTAGAAAACCCTAGCTATTTTCAGTGGAACAGAGTAAAACACATCAAGTTTGAGTCGAGCGTTACTTGAAGTACATTCAAGATCAAACTTTATGAGGTGTATATTCTAAAAGCCATAGCTTTGGAGTTTGTGCCATGCCGTCTGATTGCTCTTACATATCCTTCTGAATAACTCAACACATTTACTCTAGTGGCAGCCATGCCAATCATGTTATAATAAAGAGATAAAGGCAGAGTTTAATTGTCTATTTCATTCTGTCATAACAGGAAAATTATTGCAAGTTAATTCAGGTGCCAAAGAACAACTTTTTTTTGAAGCTCCACGAGGCAAGCGTCATGTAATAAGACCGTCAGAGGTAAAAATGACACACATGATTTTCTAAAATGTTCTGTAAAGATTTACTATGTGCATATTTTTAAAAACCTATCGATGTTCATTATTATTGTGGGTTACATTTTGTATGCCTTTAAACTTGATCATCTCTTAAATCTGATTACTCCTGTTCTCTAATTGCATCTGGGTTTAGTATGCCACTGATACAGCAATGCCTAGTGGGTGCTGTGCTTATTTTTCTCTGCCTGAGAAAAACAAATCGTCCAACAATTTGGATGCTACATATTCCTTTTCCACTCAGCATGTCATTTTATGCAAAGCTGTTTATAAACATAAATTTTGAAACTAATTTTCTCAATGTTTATTTATAATAATAAACAATATTATCTATAACAATAATGACAAATTATTTGGGGGAATAAAAGCTATCCACAATCTGATTATCTAATGTATCAAACTGTTTTCTTTTTTCCCTGTTTCCTCATACCCTTAACTACATATGTAATTTTTTAATTGTTGAAATTGAAGTATAGATAAAATTTTTGAATTCATAAACTAATGCTCCTGAAACTTAAGTTGCATTGTGGATGAGTCAACACATAGCAAACCCTGGTGACCAAAAGGTCATTGCTTAATTAAACTCTAAAGAAGCCATCTTAGATCCTGGAGACAACTTAACGCATATTTTGCTAAGTAACGTTTGATAAAAGAAAAGGAAATACTGCTTCCTGGCTGGGCGTGGTGTCTCACACCTGTAATCCTAGCATTCTGGGAGGCTGAGGCAGGTGGATTGCTTGAGCTCACGAGTTTGAGACCAGCCTGAGCAAAAGTGAGACCCTGTCTCTACTAAAAATGGAAAAACTGAGGCAAGAGGATCACTTGAGCCAGAGTTGGAGGTTGCTGTGAGTTATGACACCATGGCACTCTACCCAGGGTGATGGCCTGAAACTCTGTCTTAAAAAAAAAAAAAAGAAAGAAAGAAAGAAAGAAAAGAAATGAAATATTGCTTCCTTAGAGGAAAAGTAGGTGAGGATTTGCCAATGAGTGACAAGTATCTGCCCTTATCTAGCTTAGTTTGCCAGTGTTCTAAACTATCCCAGTGCATATGGTACTCTCAAAGATATTTGGACACCTGTGCTTCCATAATACTTTCATTGTCTATAAAGGATGCTTATGTGTAGTATTTAAGGAATACATGTTGTTATAAATGATAGCACTGTATTTTTTTAACACAAGCATCCTCTTGCATGATGATGAGAAAGATAGGCTTACAGAATAAAAAAGTTTACAAAACAGGGTACATTTGCCATAGATAGTGAACGGGCCTCTATTGCCAGGGCAGTAGGCAAATAGGCCAATGGCATTGTACTAATGGAAATTTTGCTTACTGATGAATTGATTTCACTCCCCAATTTCAATTTATTTATCTCTTACTAGTCCTCATTGTAACTTTTTTTTTAATTGTTGGGGATTCATTGAGGGTACAAAGAACCAAGTTATACTGATTGCATTTGTTAGGTAAAGTCCCTCTTATAATTGTGTCCTGCCCCCAAAAGGAATATCACACACTGTCACTTATGCCCCATCCCCCTCCCTCCTTCCCTCTCACTGTTCTTCCCTTTTCCTAGCCCCTCCCTCCTTCCCTCTCTCTACTCTCCCCTTCCCCCACCTCCCACCATGTACTAGGTCATCAACTGGCCTCATATGAAAATTGAGTACATAGAATTCTTGCTTCTCCATTCTTGTGATGCTTTACTAAGAATAATATGTTCCACTTCCATCCAGGATATACAAATACAAAGGGTGTAAAGTCTCCATCTTTTTAAATGGCTAGATAGTACTCCATGGTATACGTATACCATAGCTTATTAATGCATTCCTGGGTTGGTGGGCATTTAGGCTGTTTGCACATTTTGGCAATTGTAAATTGAGCTGTAATAAACATCTAATGCAAGTGTCCTTATGATAAAAAGATTTTTTCTTTCTGGGTAGATGCCCAGTAATGGGATTGCAGGATCAAACGGGAGGTCTAGCTTGAGTACTTTGAGGTTTCTCCATACTTCCTTCCGAAAAGGTTGAATTAGTTTGAAGTCCCACCTGCAGTGTAAAAGTGTTCCCTTCTCTCCATACCCACACCAGCATCTGCTGTTTTGAGATTTTGTGATATGGGCCTTTCTTCCTGGGGTTAGATGATATCTCAGGGTTGTTTTGATTTTCATTTCTCTAATAATTAGGGACAATGAGCATTTTTTCATATGGTTGTTTGTCCTTCATCTGTCTTCTTTAGAGAAGGTTCTATTCATCTCTCTTGACCATTGATATATGGGATTGTTGGCTTTTGTCATGTAGATTAATTTGAGTTCTCTATAGATCCTAGTTATTAAGCTTTGGCCTTCAAAATATGCAAATATCCTTTCCCATTGTGTAGGTAGTCTATTAGCTTTTGTTGTTGTCTCCTTAGCTGTACAGAAGCTTTTCAGTTTATTAAATCCCATTTGTTTATTTTTGTTGTTGTTGCAATTGCCATGGAAGTCTTCTTCATAAAGTCTTTCCCCAGGCCAATATCTTCAAGTACTTTTCCTATTCTTGCTTTGAGGATTCTTATCATTTCATGCCTTAAATTTAAGTCTTTTATCCATCTTGAATCAATTTTTGTGAGTTGAGAGAAGTGCAGGTCAGTTTCAGTCTTTTATATATGGATATCCAGTTCTCCCAGCACCATTGAATAGGGATTCTTTCCCCTAGCATTTGTTTGTGTTTGGTTTATCAAAGATTAAGTGGCTGTAAGATGTTAGTTTCATTTCCTAGTTTTCTATTCAATTACAAATGTCTATGACTCTATTTTTGTGCCAGTACCATGATGTTTTGATCACTATGGCCTTTAGTACAGCCTTAGGTCTGGTATGCCCCCAGCTTTGTTTTTATTACTAAGAACTGCCTTAACTATAGGGGGGTTTTCCTGGTTCCATACAAAATGAAGAATTTTTTTTTCCAAGTCTTGAAAGTACGATGTTGGTATTTCAATAGGGATGGCATTGAATCTGTAGATTGCTTTGCAAAGTATAGACATTTTAACAATGTTGATTTTCCCAGCCATGAGCATGGTATATTCTTCCATTTGTTAATATCCTCTGCTTTAATACCCTCTTTTCTTAGGGCTTCATAATTTTCTTTTTTTTTTTTTGAGACAGAGCCTCAAGCTGTCACCCTGGATAGAGTGCTATGGCATCACAGCTCACAGCAACCTCCAATTCTTGGGCTCAAGTGAGTCTCTTGCCTCCGCCTCCCAAGTAGCTGGGACTACAGGTGCTCGCCACAACACCCGGCCATTTTTTGGTTGCAGCTGTCATTGTTGTTTGGTGGGTCCAGGCTGGATTCAAACCTGCCAGCTCAGGTGTATGTGGTTGGTGCCTTAGCCTGTTGAGCCACAGGCGCCGAGCTTCATAATTTTCTTTATAGAAGTCCTTAACCTCTTTTGTTAGGTATATTCCTAGGTATTTCATTTTCTTTGCAGCTATGGTGAAGGGAATTGTGTCCTTAATTAGCCTCTCATCTTGGCTATTATTGGTATATACAAAGGCTACTCTCTTGTGGACATTGATTTTATATCCTGAGACATTACTGTATTTTTTGATGACTTCCAGGAGTCTTGTAGTTGACTCTTTTGGGTTCTCTGAGTATAAGATCATATCGTCAGGGAAGAGGGAGAATTTGACCTCTTCTGCTTCCATTTGGATGCCCTTTGTTTCCTTGTCTTGCCTAATTGTATTGGTTAGAACTTCCAGCACTATATTGAATAGTAATGGCGACAGAGGACAACCTTGCCTGGTTCCAGTTCTAAATGGAAAACAGTTTACTCCATGCAGTAAAATATTAGCTGTGGGTTTGTCATAGATAGCTTCGATCAGTTTAAGAAATGCGCCTCCTATGCCTATACTCTTCAGTGTGCTAGTTAGAAAAGCATGCTGGATTTTATCAAATGTTTTTTCCTGCATCTATTGAGAGGATCATATGGTCTTTGTTTTTGCTTCTGTTGATACGGTGAATAACATTTATGGACTTGTGTATGTTAAACCAGCCTTGCATCCCTGGGATGAAACCTACTTGATCATGATGTATGACTTTTTTATGATAAGCTATAAT
>CAUYON010176586.1:0-30398 GCA_963573935.1 Arctocebus calabarensis
GTCTCACGCTGTCTCCCCATGTCCCCAAAGGGATGTTTCTGGGCAGATCTCGTCAGCCAGAGATGCCTGAAGTCTTCTCTCCCCAGTCTCACCGAGCCCAGTTGCAAGGAAGCTGCTACTCGGCCACCATCTTGGCTCCTCCCCCAATTACTTAGGGTGAATAACATCAAATACGTGACAAAAACCTGAACAGTTATAATTGCTAGTATATGACACTACTTTACAAAGTGCAATTATCTGAGTAATTCATAATTATCTATTGCATTTAGTATCTACATTAAAAATACAAGATGAATATATACTAACATATAAAATGTATAATTTAAGTCTCAGTTACTTCTTGGTACAGGAACTCTTGATTTTCTAGGCCTAGGTAAGCTCAGGAACCAGTCTTATCCCAGACCCCCATCTCTAGGCACAAACAAGCTGCCTTTTCCAGGCCTAATTCAAAATGTCCAGATGTGAAATAAATGAAAATTAAATGTTAATGAAGGTTAGGAAAATACAGGTCTACAAACTGTTAAGAATTATATAGGTTATAAATTTCAACCTTTCAATTTTTGCAAGCTAAAATTCATGTTCTATAAGTGTCAAAACCAGTATGAATTTTGTTTATCAAAAATGTTTTACAGGTGTCACAAATTTTAGGGGCATAATGACTGAAATCATAAATTCTGACATGTGAATTTATGAAAATTTATAACATATATGTAGTTAAATATGTGAAAATAGGACAATCCTAGCTAATGTGAAATTCATTTTGTAAATTGAAGTAGGCAATAATACAGTTCTTAATGAGACTTTTAGGGAATTAGGAAAGAAATACTATGCTAAATTGATCTTTTTAAAAAGTAATGACTTAAGATTTCAGATTGAGATGACAGGAAATGTCAGAATTAAATCATACAGATTTATGTAAAGGGCTTATCTAGAATGGGAGCTGTTTTAGCCTAAAAATGAAAGTAAAAATCACACCATCTTTTAGAAAAATCAGAACCTCACAAATCTTTACCAAAGTACTCCAAAAATAAGTATCATACTTTTTTCTTAGAGGATAGGGAAATTTTGTTCTTTTATCAGTTTCCATTTCCACTCATTTCTGTTCGACCTGGACTCAATGAATTTGCCAAAATCCCATGTGAAAAGCTGTTCTCATTTTGGCTTGGCTGGGAACCAGAGATAGAGAACATCTCCAGGGATTTCCAAGTGAGCGTTGTAGGTATGAAATGTTTGGAGTGTTTTGATCAGGTTTTGGGCAAGAATGTTAATTATGTGTGTTCAAATGCTCTTAAATCTGTAAAACCTTCGGATCATGACTCTGACTAAAGAGTGATGTGTTACACCGCATATGAGACTGAGTCAGCTGTGCCTACACTTTCTCAGAAGCCTGTGGCTTCTCAATGCCTCCTTCTATGAGCCAGGAATGAAGGTGGGGGAGGGGGGCACTGAATCTATATCTATATCCCGGACTGAATCTATTATAACTTCAACCAGCCTCTGTCATTTTGTACCTTGTCATTAGGACACTTAAAGGCAAATCAGCAGAGACTTCCAGGAATTCTCAGTCACTTCTTAACACAGTGATCCCATTTTCTAGGCCTGGGTGAGCTTAGGAATCAGTCTCATCCCAGACACTCATCTCTAGGCACAAACAAGCTGCCATTTCCAGGCCTCCTTCAAGGAAGGTCATGAAAATAGCAGCCAAAAATGTTCTGGGCATTCCTCTTGGAGTAGGCAGCATGCACCTTAATGTCTAAGGCAAAAACCACAAAGACTCCCATTCCTATGCTAACTTTAGGATCATTTTCTGCCTGCATACTTCTAGCCAATTGTGACACACTTCTCCAAAACCTCCTGCTCACAGTACAGAGTTTAAACCCCTGGACTGAAGACACACTTCCCATTTGTATTCCCTTCTTCTGCCGCCTGAGGTTCTGTTCCTCCTCCTTTTGTTCATTTACACTACATTTTCAAGTTTATATGGGTAGAGATTTTCACAGTACTCTCTGGTGGATATGTGGGTACTTATGGGAAGAGTCATATCTTGATGTGCTTGCATTGCTAGAAATAATGATTGAATAAGCTTAAAACCAATTTTCAATTGTTTATTATAAGTTGGTTAGAAATTGAATTAAGAAAATGATTGCAGGGGCAGCATCTGTGGCTCAAAGGAGTAGTGCGCAGCCCCTTATGCCGAGGTGGTGGGTTCAAACCCAGCCCTGGCCAAAAACTGCAAAAGAAAAAAAGAAAATGATTGTAGATGGTGGGCAAAAGGGAACAGAGACAGGAGAGAAGTGAATCAGAGAAAGCCAAAATCTGTTGCAAAGTGTGAAAGCCCTGAAGCCTATCTTTTTCAAGTAGACTATCTTGCTGGAGCTTCACCCCTCCTCCAGGGTAACTTGGCTCAAAGGTCATTGGGGGGTTGGGGGTGGGGTTAAATACCACTCCTGAGATTTGTGTGCATGGTCTGATTGGGCTCTGGCTTGACACCTGCTCCTGGACTGTGTTACCTGTCCCATGCTCTGTTTGTGTTAAGATCATAAATAACTTAGAGTAATAAAAGTAAGAGATAAACCAGTCTCATTCATGTAATTAGTTAGAGAAATCATTTAGTTAGAAAATGCAAGCCCAACAAGAACCATGACGTAAGGGTTTAGCTTTCCCCCATTAGATTGATGATTAAAACAGTGATGTGTGTAATAAAAATGGAGCTAGCCTGAAGCTAGAGGCTTCCACTGGTCCTCACACTTGGAGGTGGACGGCCTCCTGTCAAGCTTTAAAAGACGTCCTTCTTGTGTCTTTGAATCTTCACTTTCCCTTATCCTCTCATCTCCTCCAGTCACTAGGAAAGAACTCACATTGCAGTTTGGGGCTGGTCCCCAGCAGTACTCACAGGTGATATTTTGTATTTCTGTGGAATTAGTTTTAATATTTCCTTTTTCATTTATGATTGAGCTTATTTAGGTCTTTTCTCTTCTATTCCTTGTTAATCCAACAAGAGGCATATCCATTTTGTTTATCTTTCAAAGAACCCAACTTTTTGTTTTATTAATCTTTTGTATTATTTTCTTGTTTTCAATTGTATTTAGTTCTGCTCTAACCTTAGTTGTTTTGTTTCTTCTGTGACTTTTGGTTTGGTTTGCTCTTCCTTTACTAGTTCCTTAACACGTCAGTAGATTAATTTGTGATCTGTCTTTTTTTATTTTCTTTCTGTCTGTCTTTTTGATGTAAGCATTTAAGGTTATGAATTTTCTCCTAAGGACTTCTTTGGCCAAATCCCATAGATGTTATTGCTTTTTTGTCCCCTTTGTCATTCATGTCAAGAAATCCTTTTATTTCCATCTTAACGTCATCATTGATCCCATAACTGTTCAGCAGCATAAGGTTATTCAACTTCGATGACTTGTAGAATTAGATGTTTCTCTTGGTGCTGATTTCTAGTTTTATTCCACTTTTATATGAGAGGATACTTGGTAGGATTTCAATTTTTATGAAATGGAAATGTTTTATGCCATGTTTTTTGACCTAAAGTATGATCAATCTAGGAGAATGTTCCATGTGCTGATGAGGAGAACGTATACTCGGTGGTTTGGGGGTAAAATGTCCTCTAAATGCCTGTTTGGCTCATTTTTTTCCAGAGTACATTTAAGTCCATTATATCTTTATTTAATTTCTGATTGAATGATCTGTCCAGTAATGTAAAGTGAATATTGAAGATGCCAGCAAGTCTGATACTGCTGTTTATCCCATTGCTTGGGTCTAGTAGAGTTTGTGTTAGGTGCATACAAATTTAGGATTCTCTGTCTTATTGTTGAATTTCTCCTGTGTTAGGTGCATACAAATTTAGGATTCTCTGTCTTCTTGTTGAATTTCTTTCTTTACCATTATATAATGACTCTGTTTGTCTTTCTTTACTATTGTTGGTTTAAAGTCAATTTTATCTCATATGTGAATGGCTATATCTCCTTTCTTTTAGTTTCTAATTGCATGGTATTTTTTCTAACCCTTCCCTTTGAGTCTGTATGAATCCTTGTGGATTAGGTGTATTTCCTTTTTATCCTGTCAGCCATCTTAAGCCTCATTACTGGCAAATTCAGACCACTCACATAAATTGATAGAATTGATATGTAGGATGCTGTGGTATTAATCCTACTGGGTAGTATCTTGTTGCTTTTACCCCCTCTTGTACTATTATTATATATGAACTCTGAGCTTTAGCTTTTGGGCAGTTTTTACACTAGTGGATTGCCATTATGCTGACCCATACATAATGCAATTCTAAGCATTTCCTGTAGGGCAGGTCTCATATTGACAATTTCCCTCAATGTTCACTTATCTGGAAAAGTCTTTATTTCTTCTTCATTTATGAAACTTTGCAGGATACAAAATTCTATGCTGGCAGTTGTTCTGTTTAAGAAGACTGAAGATGAGTCCTCAATTGCTTCTAGCTTGTAAGGTCTCCATTGAGAAGTCTTCCATTAGTCTAATAGGTTTTCCTTTGTAAGTCACTTGAAGTTTTCATCTTATACCTTGCAGGAGTACCTTCCTGGGTTGACTTTGGCCAATATGATGACTATGTGTCTTGGTGATTGCCTCCTTGTGATCAATCTCCCAGGTGTTTGTTTAGCTTCTTGTACCTGTATGCCTACATCTCTCATTATGTAAAAGAGCCAAATATAAGAATTGTAGGCATTTCTGAGGGAAAAGAAGGAAAAAACCCTTCCAAGGGCTAGAAGATATATTTGAGGAAATAATTGAAGAAAACTTCCCTGGCTGGTTTTCTAACTCTTGTTTTATTTTTTCTTCACCCTCAAGGATGCTAGTGATGCTTATATTTGGATGTTTTACATAATCCCACACTTCTTGTAGGATTTGTTCATTCCTCACAATTCTATCTATTATTTTTGACTGAGTAAGTTAATTCAAAAGAGTTATCTTCCAGCTCTGAGATTCTTTCTTCTGTCTGGTTTGGTCTATTCTTAAAGCTTTCTACTGTGTTTTGTATTTCTTTAAATGGATTTTTCATTTCTAGAAGTTGTATTTGGGTTACATGCCGATCTTTGTTGTTGTTGTTGTTGCAGTTTTTGGCCAGGGCTGGGTTTAAACCTGCCACCTCCACCATATGGAGCTGGCACCCTACTCCTTGAGCAACAGGCACCACCCTATATGTAGATCTCTTTAGGGAATTTTTTATCCATTTCCCGAATTGGTTTTCTGTGTTTGTTTGTTTTGTTTTGTTTTTTGAGCTGGTTTTCCATTTTCTCTTGCATTTCGTTAAGCTTCCTCACAATCCATATTTGGAATTCTTTACTATCGTTTCAATATTTTCATTTTGGTTGGTATACATGTATAGACAGTTAGTATTCCCTTTATGGGTGTCCTTTTGCTCTCATTTTTCATACTTCTGGAGTTCTTTTGCTGATTCCTTCTCATTGGAGCAGCCATTGCTTCTTATTTTTGGATTTTCTTTTATTTAGATAGGACTTCCTCCACTCAGATAGATGTGTTTATAACATATGTTGGGTAAGAATATTTGACTTTGTTTTGAGGTGCTTTGATGGTGATCTAAGTTCTGTATAGATTCTTTGGTTATATATATCCTTAGTGTGGCAGTTTTCTCAGTTTCTAGTTGTTTATAGGCTCTAGTGTTAAGTTGTATGTATAGGCAGATTCCCTGTCTCTCTATGATGAGAGGTGATGGAGGTGTTTAAAATTCTTTCTCTTTTCCTAACCCGGTGATCTTTTTAACAGTGTGAATTATACTGACATGCTCAGTTTAATCTCTGAAGTAGTTAGTAGATAGTACTTGAGGGTGAAAATAATCCTCACCTTGTATGAATGAGTCAATAAAAGCTGTAAAACGCTGTGCAAATTGGCCTTTTTGTCATTAAGTGGTGCTTTCTTAAAGAGTCAAGGCACAGTATTATTTTAGAGGACATAAGACTGGATCTAGTCCCTGGAGAAACATTCAAATGCCCCCAGTAGTAGGTGGGACCCTGGAACTTCCAGGTGGGTCCTTTTTCTCTGCCACAATAAAGGTGCATAAAGAAGAGAGGCTGAGTGGGATGGGTTGGGTGAGTTTGTCCTCAGGCTCCACAAAAGCTGTTAAAATAGCTGTTTTAGCAGGACTCAAAGATCTGCTCCCAGTTTGTGAGGATAATCACCAGGGAAGAGCAGCACTGCCCCTTTCAAACCAACCAGAAAGTTTGCTTGTGGATACAGGGCCATATGAAATTCTCAATCTGGCTCTCAATAAGAAGTTTCATTCCTTTCTTCCCTCCTCTGCTTTGCAGTCTTTCTCTGGCATCCAACTAGCAGGTAGAAGCCCATACTAACTGAGCTTCCCATAATTGTGCTACAGGCTGGGAGCACCCCTGCCTATGACTCCAGCCTGAGATGACAGCATGGTCCTCCCATGGAGGTGTTGTGCTTTGTAAGCACATCACAGCTGGGACCCACACTGCATTCTCTTCCCAGTTCTGCCTATGAGGGATCCCATAGCTTCTGAGATTAGTGCACAAATATCACTTCCACACCCCCTGCAACATGCTTAAGTCCTGGGCATATTGGATCTGGCCTATGAGCCTGTCTCTGGGTTCCCAGAGATCAATTCCTGATCTTTCCAGGGCAAAGCATAGTGACCCCAGGTTGCCTATGGGGTACTCAAGCAGGTTTGATGTCCCTCTGCTTCAGGCTTTATCCTGCTATGATGAACCCACTGGGCAAGCAGCCTCAAGGAGGGCCAGATGGCAGGGAACTCACAGTCTGACTATCCCTCTGTACCCACCACAAACTTTAAGAGGAAAGGTTTGAGCCCCACTGTCTGGGGAAGCCTCAGTATGGTGGCTCGGTTGTATCTCATGGTAGCCATGTGTGGAGAAGGGGAAGGGGATGACAAGAGTCTAGGGAAGCTAGCACTCTGGTCATCTCTGTCTCTCCCTCTCTGGGAGGCAGCTCTTCCAAAATGTCCAGGCTCTGAGGTCACACAGATCCCCTGGGACCCACTGGACCCCTATAGCTCTTACAATCTGAGCTAGAGGTGGGAAATGTTTATGTGGCAATGAACAAAACAAAAACTGAGGGTGAAGCCCGTGGAGGGGGACAAAGGTGCATGGTGGGTAGAGAAACAATATGTCATCTGTTATCTTGGCCTCAAGTATGTAGTATTGGGAAGTACCCCAGGGTGCTAAGAGCCTGGTGTTTTGTTCACAAGAAGCTCCCAGTTTACTGGTAGCAGCAGCTTTTGGGCCTATAAAAGTAGAAAGTTAGTCCAACAACTCAAGAGCCTGATGACTGTCAGAGGTGTGAGTGTGGAAGAAATGACCAGGTTGATCTACACTTTCCACTGAGCTCTATGCCTCCCAGGGGTTGATCACTGCTGATAACTGCTCCTCCTTGTTCCACTCCACAGTGTCTTCCTCCACAGTGTCTTCCACTCCACAGGTTCTTGGCACCCTCCCTTCAGAATTACACCCAACCTATGTTTGTTTGTATTTTCTCCTTCATCTAAAACTTCCTTCTTCCTGTGATGCTTTGGAAGCTGGTATCTTTTTTTCTTTTCTTTCTTTCTTTCTTTTTTTTTTTTTTTTTGAGACAGAGCCTCAAACTGTCACTCTGGATAGAGTGCCCTGGCATCACAGCTCACAGCAACCTCCAATTCCTGGGCTCAGGTGAGTCTCCTGCCTCTACCTCCCAAGTAACTGGGACTACAGGTGCCCACCACAACGCCCGGCCATTTTTTGGTTACAGCTACCATTTTTGTTTGGTGGGCCTGGGCTGGATTTGAACATGCCAGCTTGGGTGTACATGGCTGGCACCTTAGACCATTGAGTCACAGGCACTGAGCCAGGAAGCTGGTATCTTTGGTCATCCATCTTTCCAGTCTCCAATTCCTCTATTCTCAAAGACTCTAGAGTATCTTAAGATTCTTGGGCATACCAGGAATTTACCTCCTTTCTCACCTGTAAGGCAAGAATCCCCAGTCAGGTATCAGGCTAGTTTTTTCAAGAAGGCTTTCTAAGCATTAGAAAAACCAACCTCATAAAGTCAATCTTGTCTCCTCATATCTGATTCTATGCACATCATTCTCAAATATGACATGCCAGTCAAACCTTAATAATATAGCCAATTTTCCCAATTATGTTCTGTTAAAAGAAGAACAGATTCTCATTGAACTTATGCAAATAACTATATTATCATGAAAAAAATACTCAATAATAGTTTCCAGATTCTGGAGGGGTCAGGTCAGGAAGAAAAGATAAATGTTTAATTTTTGTTTACAAAGGTAAAATCCTACTTGATTGTTGTGTGTTGTAGATACTCAAGAGAAAAAAAGAAAGGATTTCCTTAAAAATCAAAAAAAAAAAATAGAACATTAAAGATCCAGCAATGTACGGTGCATCTTAGCAGGGTACTGGGGAAACTTATTAAATGTAGAGTATCAATGTCTTTATATAGTGATCAAGAAAATGCCATGAAGGCTATCTGTAATATTACGATCAAAATATTCCTGAATGTATATGAATCGTGCCCTATGATTTCACCAATGTACAGAATTATGATTCAATAAAATTATAAAAAAAAAAAAAAGAATTCAGCTAGAAAGAAGAACATGGAATGAGATTTACTTGTTATGAGTGTGAGGAGGTCTGACAATTATGTTCGTGAAGTTGCCACTGTGCACTTTCATTGGCAGCACTGTAAACTCTAGAAGGCTTCAAACTTTGGTGCATCAGTGTCTCCCAACTACGTTCATTTTGATGTATGGGATGTCTTGCTGAGTGGCATTTATTATTGTTGTGTGTTTTTGTGTGCAGTCATAAGAATTGTGGAATTGGAGAAATGAACAAACATTATGTTTCTTGTTAAACTTGGCAAGGTAGAAGGGAAATCAGGGACTTATTGGTTCAAGTTTCTGGGGGTAATGCTATCAAGGAAATGATAGTGTACAAATGGATCGAATGTTTTTCTGAGGGGAGAGAAAGCATCAGTGATGAAGAGAGGCATTGAGCAGAACTCATGAAAACACTGCAAAAATTCATCAAATTGTGCATTAAAATTATCAGCTGAGTGTGAGAAGTACACCAGACCAAATAAACATCAGTAGAGAAACAGAAAAATCTTAACTGAAAATCTTGTCATGAGAATGATGTATGCAAAAATGCCATAGGAATTTGTATGCAAAAGTCCCATAGGAATACACCAATGAACAAAAAGCAAAGGAGAGTCGGAGTTTGTCAAGACATTCTGGAGAGGCAAGACAATGTTTAATCACCATTTTATCACTGTGATGAAACATGGGTGTACCAAAATGACCCTGAAACAAAGTATCAAAGTGCACTATGGAGGTCAGCCAATTCTGTACTACTAAAAAATTCCATCAGTCTGAATCAAGAGTGAAAACAATGTTTCTAGTCTTTTTTCACATCACAGAGATCATTCATATATATTATTCATATTATGAATTTGTACCATCTTGACAGTTAACTAAGTTTATAGTTTGGAAAGACTGTGTGACTAGGATGAAAACAAACTGAACATTTCACCAACATCTGTGGCTCTTGCATCATGATAACGTACCAGCTCATACAGCACTGTCTTTGAGGGAGTTTTTAGCCAGCAAACAAATAACTGTTTTGGAAGACCCTTCATACTCACTTGATCTGTCCCTCAATGACTTTTTCTTTACCTAAAAATAAAGGAAATATTAAAAGGAAGACATTTAATAAGATTAAAGACATCAGGGTATTATGACAAGAGCTCTGATGACAATTCCAGAAGAAGAGTTCCAAAATTGCTTTGAATGGCGGACTAGGCACTTTGAAGGGGCATACTTCAAAGGTGATTGTAGTGATATTTAGTAATGAAGTATATAGTTCTCTTTCTAGGATGAGTTCACTAATTTAATTGTCAGATCTGATGTACCAATTTGCTACCAACCCACTAACATGCTAGCGATAATATATTTTTCATATATTTGGGCAAAGCCAAATGTATACCTTATGCATGCAGACTCCTCAGTGTGGACACAGGAGCATTTAGAAACAGCAGCATCTAAATCTCCGGGGAGCTGATAATTATATTTGCTCTTTGAAAACTTTTCCTTTTTGCCAAGATAGAAGCTATGGAACCTTGTTCCCATGGAACCCATGGAGATTTTTCTGTTTCTCTACTGATGTTTATTTGGTCTGCTGTACTTCTCACACTCAGCTGATAATTTTAATGAACAATTTGATGAATTTTTGCAGTGTTTTCATGAGTTCTGCTCAATGCCTCTCTTCATCACTGATGCTTTCTCTCCCCTCAGAAAAACATTCAATCCATTTGTACACTATCATTTTCTTGGTAGCATTTCCTTTGAGCTACTCAAATTCACATGCTCTGCTTCTCTGTTGCTGACTGCCTAGCCATTCTTTGTCAAATGGGAGGCAGAGAGCTGCACAAGGTCACCACTATGAAAAATGTTCTGTTGTTAAATTTTCACCTTTGCTATGCCAAAGTGCTGCAATATTTCTGTAGTTGAAGAAAGCCCTCAGTGGTAAACCATTTGTATCCTCTTTGAGGAAGTTTTCTGTGGGTATTCACCATGGAAAGTGTCTGGTTCTCTCCCAGTGAATTTAACAAAGGACCTGGTGTAGTGTTGCCACGCTGTCACAGACAGGACCTGTGGACAGCCTTCCCTGCTACTCACATTCATAAGGGAAATTCCCTTTCAGTCTGAGGTGGTAAAATCTGCCATGTATAAGAAGAGATGACGACATCCATAAACTTTTTTCTTGTGTGGGAAGCGTAGCATTCTCCTGGAAACAGAGAGGGGTATTTGGGGACAGGTGAGTTCTCCAGAGATAAGATCAAAATGTCACTGTAGTAAAAATAAAAACTGTACACATGGGCAGAGAGGGTGGACTAATAGTGGAGACTTAGATGGGTGAGGTGTTAGAAGAGGGTACAATGTGTATTATTTAGGATGGATACCCTAAAAGCCCTTACTTAGCCATTATGCATGTAACAACATTGTCCTTGTACCCCATGAATTTATATGAATACAAAAGCCCCAAAGTGTCACTGGGGGATGACTAGGCTGGTTGAGGAGATAGGATGAGGGAACAAGGAAGTTTCCACAGGTTGAAAGTTTTCCTCCAAAGAGACTTGGATGGAGAACTATTTTCTGATGCCTCTGTGTGGTTAAGGGAACAAGATAAATAAAAAAGGTTGCAACTCCTGATCCTACTCTTTTAGGATGCTTACTTGATATTTTTTGGAAAAGATTATTCATACCTCTACTGGAGCTCAAAGTGAGTGAAAGAGAAGAATGGTGTGGTTAGGACGGGGAGAACCCAGGTCTGTGGTCAGGGATCCCTCCTTGTGGGCTTCCAGGCTGAGGATGCTGAAAGCAAACAACCCTTGGGAGTTGGGAAAGCCCTTTCCATGACCTTCCTCTCATCGGACAGGCTGCTGGAGAGCATCAGTTCATCCATCATGGTGCTTGTCCTCCACTCTCATCCCAGGAAATTCCTCAGCAAAGACTAAAGGCATTGTATGGCCAATGTGATCCTGAAAGTTGGAATTTTTAAAAATAATTTTATTAAATCATAATTGTGTACATTGGTGCAATCATGGGGCACAATGTGCTTACTTCATATACAATCAGAAATATTTTGATCATACTGTTATAGATAGCCTCCATGGCATTTTCTTAATCACTATATGAAGACATTGATATTCTACATTTAATAAGTTTCACCAGTACCCTTCTAAGGTGTGATCCCACTAATTGCCCTCCCTCCACCCATCCTCCCTCCTCCCCTCCTCTCCCTTTCCCTTTTCCCCTGTATTCTTGTGCTATAATTGGGTTGTAGCCTTCATGTGAAAGCTATAAATTAGCTTCATATTAGGGCTGAGTACATTGGATACTTTTTCTTCCATTCTTGAGATACTTTGCTAGGAAGAATATGTTCCAGCTCCATCCATGTAAAGACAAAAGAGGTAAAGTCTCCATCTTATATATACTAGGAAAGTTGGAATTTTTATTGCTTGTTGTTTTAAGGGAGTTGAAATTTGAAGAAAGCTTTCACAGTCCTCTTTCTGTATCTAAATTATACCCTTACATGACATTCTTAAATGAGAATTTCAAATATCCCAAAATATAACATGAAAGTATAAAATTAGAAAAGTAAAAGACTGTATTTTCAAGTGGTTAGAATTTTCATTAGGCAAATGTCTGTTTATACCTGCCTTTGTTAAGGATAGCATATGTGACCTAATTTTTAAGACTGCTTTAGCATGTCATTTTGTGTACATTTAAGTCAGAACATTTCTTTGCTGCATTTTTGTTTTCCTGAGGGAAGCTACCTATTTTTTACATGTAACATGTAATTATGTGGGGTAGTGCTTTGATACTGCAAATTCAATTGATAGGCCCTTATCCCATGTGTACAATGAGGACTGAGATCAGTCTGTTATTAGATTCTAGTTCTTTCTTACAATTATTTCTTTTGAACAATTGATGTTTCTTTAGCTACTATATTCAGCTTACTTGGTCTTGTGGGTATCTTTCTTATGATGAACCAGATTCATTTTTATCTTTAAAGAAATTTTTCGTAAGCTGGTTTGTTAATCATTGTCCTTACTTTTAAAATGGTAGTTGGTTTTTGAAGTTGTAATTCGCTTGCAGAATTTTTAAGAAAAATCGTTTGTTAAACTTCTGGGGTTTCAGCTAATGTGTATGGTCAGTTGGCTCATGGAGAGGGCCGTTTTTATGATACCATTAAGTATGCTTTTAATCATATGGAAAAGACTCCAATATTTTTTAAGTTTGTCCTCATTCTTAAGCATCTAGAATTTAATTTAGTCAGTAATAAAGTAGGACAATGGAGACAGAGGGTTTTTCTTGTCTATCTATAAGTGGATTGGCCTCAAAATTAATCTGATAAACTACCTTTTAGCAGATTTAGTCAGTTAAATACATGAGATTATCTGTTTGTTTTGAATTCTTTCTTGTAACATTAAAATGCCTGAGAGTTCATTACTTACAGACCAAGTAAAAGCATCAGGGAACTTGAAGGGCAGCAAGAGTAGGTCTTGTTAGGAATGGGAAGAGAAGGTATAATGTGATGTGCTGCTATCATTTCACTCACTATAGCTCCTTGTCTTGAAAGGTGAGAAGCCAGACAGGAGTTTGGAGAAGTGTACCGTGTAACCTGCCTATTACAGTCTCAGTGTGTCATCCTATAGTGAGGCAACATGGCAGCACCATCTGAGAAAGGTGGAGACAGAACTGCCACTCCTTCATACAGAACTCCACGATCAGTTCATCTCCTAAGCTGTGAGACTTTATCACCTGTATGGGATAAGAGTGTTTGAACGTCAGGAAGTATAAGTTGCACATACATACTCTTCATGCAAATTATTTAGTCTAGGGACAAAAAAATATATAAACTGGTAAATTTACTTTACCATTACATAATATTTAAATAATTTCTCCTAATTTTATTCATAGGCTGATGTAATCTTCCTATTTGGGAGGTTAGAGGTCTCAGAAGTCAGGACTCAGACTGACTTTTCTGTCCCCGTTATGGGACAGAAAAAATATATACATGGAAATGATTTGTAAACCTTCAAGTGATGAGCAAATGATAGCTGCCATTATAATTTTGTCTAATTTCATCCCTGAAGTCTGCATGCTTTTGTGACTTGCTGAATCACCTTAAACTCAGAGACAATATTCTCTGGTTGACTTTCAATGTAATTGAATTTTCAGGAAGAGTTAGATGGCATAGTTACTTTGCATTTTAATAAAACAAAAAGGTTTAAGTCCCTAATGTATTGCATAAAAGAGAAGTACAGTCTCTGTAAAGAGACTATGTTCCCAAATATAGTTTGAATAAATAGGTGTTTAATGTCACAGAAACTTCGTATTATTTCTAAAGGTTCAACGAGAAATTTGATTTTTGGTCTTGCAAAAAATATGGTCCTTTCTGTTTTAATGGTCTAAATATTAGATACTGCCAGAAAATACCTAGTTTTGCAGAAAACAGTGTTAATTAATTTTTTTGTTATTTTTTAAACAAGTGAACAGTTTATTGAGAATTAAACAAAGGTTTGATGGGATACAGTATAAGCAAGACACTCAAGATAGGTATAATAGTACTATTCACACAAAAACTTAAATTTCACCTCAAAAAAAATCACAAGAAAAAAGAGAAAGTAATTTCACTGTTATAAAGTAAGATATTTCATGCAAAGTATTAACTCTCCCCCCCCAAAGCCCAACCTCCCAACAAACAAAAAACTATCTGGGAATACTGCTATGCTAACATATTAACCACATTATAATCGTTCATGGGAAAACAGTAATTGAGCAATGAATTACATGAAATAACAAAGTTCAAACTATCATAAACTCATAGACCACAATGATTTTACCTCTTTTACCTCCTTTTTAGCACACTCAGTGTATTGTGTTAATTAATTTTTAAAAAATATTTGTATCATGGAGATTTCAAACCAGTAAAACAGTTGATAAAAGATTATAATAAATTTGCATCTATCACCAGTGACTTTTGACATATATGATGTCAGAATTTGCAGAGCAAAAGGTCATTTGTTATTGTCAGGAGTCAAGGTACATTAGAAGATTAAATAAAAAATACATTTGTTCAGTTTTATACATATGTAATATGTATACACATATATTTGTTCACACACACAAACACACACATACACATCCCAGAACAAATAAAAAGTTAAATTAAAGTTTTGCTCTTGTGTATGCAGCCTACATCTTAGGATACCAGTCAGCTATTTTTGAATTCCAGTCCATGTGTTAGCTTCTGCCCTCTCACTTGATCCTGCCTTAGATCTGCATTCTCTGCAGGGGCAGGTATAAAATGTCCTACTAACTTAAACAAATTTGCCTCTACTGATGCCATCTGAATGTATAATACCTTCTGGAGTCTTCTTTTCTTATACATTTACTGAAATAATAAGAACAATAATAAACCATATTGTATTCTGAAATTGTTAATTCACGCCTATCACCATTGGTTTTATTCTATAGCATACATGACCATGAACAAGGTAATTGAATTTCTCTTGTGTGGGCCTATACTAGTTCATCTACTAGTTTTATATTAGTATTGAGTACATCAGAGGCTTGCTTTCTGATTCTTGTGATATGTTAGGAAGATGTTCTCTAAATCCATCCAGGTAAGTATAAAAGATGTAATGTCTCCATTTTTTTATGGCTCATTAGTTTCCCATGGTGTACCCCATAGTTTATTAATCCATTCATGGGTTGAAAGGGACTTGGGTTGTCTCCATTTCAGCAACAACAAAAATAAATAAATGGGAACTAATGTTTAAATGTACTAGCTGTGGGCTGGGCATGGTGGGTTCACACTTGTACGCCTAGCACTTTGGGAAGCTTAGGCAGGTGGATCTCTTGAATTTAGAAGTTCTCAAGACCAACCTGAGGAAGAGAGAGACCCCATCTCTACAAAAAAATAGAAAAATTAACTGGATGCTGTGGAGTGCCCCTGTAGTCCCAGGTATTCAGGAGGCTAAGGCGGGAGGCTTGCAATACTGTGGGAAATATCTCTAGTTTATGGGATTCCCCAGACATCCAGACCTCACCATAAGGAAGTCTTCAGTGAAGCAACTTGCTTCTCAGTCAATATACAGTTTATAGTCTAGCTTCCCTCCTTAGGCTCAGCTAGGAGGAGTTTCAGTTTTAAATGTTTCTCTGCATTTCTGTGTTTTTAACTTTACTTTGCTCAAGGTGGGAGACATGGCCATACACTAAATTACTCTCCAGATTTAGGAAAGGATTTCCCAAAGTGTATTCCAAGTAAGTGCAGTCCATTGAGACCCTGGAAGATTACTTTTGGTGAAATTTTTATGGTCAAATTATTTTGTATTTTTATTGCCAGCTTTATCAAAAGTTTTAAGACACTAATGAGTCCTGGAGAAGAGGAATAGTATTGAGTATCCTACAATTATTTCAATGCATAAGTAGATTTTTTCATGGGAAAATTTTAACCACTTCTTAATCACAATAATAAGGTGGGAAATTACATGGAAGATTTGTATTACTCTGCTAAGATTTACAAAGACTGTTCAATCACATTGTTCTTGCCCTCTATGGAAGGCAAGGCTAGATCAATAAGAAGTATCTTGAGATCATTTATATTTGACCCTCAGGCATTTGAAAGTGTGAAATATTGCATGAAAGTCTCTGTAGAAGTGAGATCTTGTAGGAATGAGATCTCTGAGAAGTGAGATCTTGTAGGAAGTATTTTTAGAAAGCACAGGTAAGAGATTATCTTCTAAAACAGCATTTCCCTAGCTCAAAAATCTACAAAACTCTTTTTGGAAGAGAATCTCAAAAGGTTACAAGATCCATAGATTACCTTTTGGAAATTACTTAATAAAAAAGAACTGGAAGTAATTGTGGGTGTCACAGAGGCTTTGCAGAAACTATAGGCTTAGGGATGCCATGTTTGTTGAAATCAGTGTATTTGTGTTCTTTATAGTTTTCTCACTGTATACTGAGACTTATGTAACATTGTTCCATGGCCTCAAGTCATGAGACTTTTGTTTAATAATGGATAATTTCAAAATGTTAAATATAGAAAGATTTGTGCTATGTATGAATCCATATAGGAGGCAGCCTGTATAAAACCTGTGTGTATGTAGGTACTTTTATCTGCAGATTCAAAGATACAGTTTTGTACATGTCCATATTTATCATAATCACTAAACAATTTAAAAGTCTCTTGTGTGATTATAGCTGTGCTAGGAAATGTTTATATAGATTGAGTTAAGAAAATCTCAGTTACTTGGAAGCATCTTTGGTCTCTAAGATAATTGAGAAATCTTACTGATGACTTGGAAGGAGGAGCTACATTTAAACAAACTGGAGAATGTGAAACTGACTTTCCATGCTTTTCAACCAAGATATTCAAATTCATGTCTTTTTCTTTCTTTCTTTCTTTTTTACTAATAGAAAATAGCTTGGTTGCCAAAACCTTGAGGCATGCTCTGACCTGTGTATCTTTTTTTCCCCCCAGCTTTTGGCTGGGGTTGGGTTTGAACCCACCACCTCCAGCATATGGGGCCAGCGCCCTACTCCTTTGAGCCATGGGTGCAGCCCATGACCTGTGTATCTTTGATCAATGAGGAAAGGGAGAAAGCTGAGATCCAGTTAAGAAAGTAACTCCAATTGTTGGATTGGGCACTTAGTGACTTCGTATGGTAGAACTAGGGCCCAGGATGCACAGGGTATTATTGCTGTAGTTATAGAATTATACCTGTCAATTTGCCTGGCACAGGCTTGGCTATGCTTATTGTCATTAATTATGATTATTATTATTATTGCAACTGTAATAATAATTATTAACTATAATTATTAATAACACCTTCTTTTAGTCTCCAAAGTGATCTACTTTGGGTAGCAAATTATATTCTTTCCTAACTAAAGAGGAAAGAATGTGGGGTTTGGAAGTAGCTCAACATGGGTTTGAATTCTAGCTTTAATGGCTACCAAGTAGGTGACCAAGGGTTAGTTACATATCTCTTTAAGCTTCAGTATTTTAATAAGTAAAATGGAGGCAATAATTCTTCTAAGAGATGTTGATGAGATTATATAAATATAAAATATGCAGCTGAGCATCTCATATATGATAAGGACTAAATAAACCATAGCTGCATTTACCCTCTGATTGGTTATTTTCATATAAGAAGGTTCAGTTTAAAATAAAGGGCAAGATAATAGAAATCGAAGTAAGAGGTGATGTTTGAAGTGAGGTTCTAGTTATGCTACTTACAGGGAAGAAGATGTAGCCATAAGTCAAGGACATAAAGGAGAGTTCCCTCCTCCTCTTGGGAGAGTCTGGATGAATCAGAGACTCACATGGATGAGCTCATTCAAAGGTATAACATAGATTGTACTGCATAAATGTGTCAGGAACTTAGTTATATGAGTTAGGAAAGTGTAGAGAAGTTGTGGAAGGAAGCAGCCACTGTAGTACTCAGGATGTTGCAGGATCCGCTACTGGGATGCCAGTATCAGATCCATTGTAGAAATAAGAGTTCCAGTTTCCAACCCATGGTGGTCTTTGTCTTTTAATGGTTTTCCTGATCTATTCCAAACTGACATAGGATTTGGGCATTTTGAGTGCACATCCTTAGACCATATGGTTGAGTTAGGCTGCGGAGGGAGAGGCTAATGTAACCAAAACTGATTTCTTTTTTTCCTGGTTGCATAGTGTGCTCTGCATTTGGGAGAGAGGAAGAACATTTTCATAGCAGAATGCTTTCGAACCACATTATATAGTATGCAAAGGTTTGGAGAAATGGACTCCAACCTTTTGTACAGATTATATGTACAAGTAAATTCTAAGTAAATGCTATTAAAATAATATTATACTGAGAAACAAAAACAGTCTAACCTTTCATAAAATGTAGTAGCATTTGATGGTAGTATTATTTCTATATATGCATCTTTGGTAATAGGGTTCTAGTATTTCTACTCTCTGTGTTCCTGTGTAGGAAGTCTTACACAATCACAGGGACATCCATTAATCAACTTGGAGTTAACCAAAAGAAAGAATATTGCGGTGGACCTTATCTAATCATGGGAACCTTTAAAAAAGGCAAAGAGATTGAGTTTGACCTTGAAAGAGCAAATTTCCATGTTGTGGAGAGGGCATAGTGAGTGGCCTGGAGTTGATAGCCTTAAGAGAACAAAACCTCCATCCTATAACTGCGGGGAACTAAATTCTGGCAACAGCCTGAATGAGTTTGGAAGAGGATCTTGAGGTCTAGATGAGAATGCAGCTCTAGCCAGCACTTACATTTCAGCCTGAGCAAAGAACCCAGTAATGACTATGCCCCAGTCTCAAACTGTGAGAGAAGTGGACATTGCTATAAGTTGCCAAATTTCTGGTAACTTGTTATATAGCAATAAAAAATGATTATACTCTTACACAAGTTTTACTATGAATTTTAAATCTAATAGTATTTGAAGCCAATTTGAAAACTGAAGGTAAATTTTTGGCTTCATGTCCTTAGGTTTGGCTAACTTTAATCAATACTGAGTTTAATGAGAGATGATTCCATGTCTGATCAAATGCTTTAATTTAAAATTAATTCTGGAACCCAAAGACAGCTACAAATGCCACTTTTTTTTTTACAAGTTTATGAATCACTTAAAAAGTGATTTTAGAGAGTTTATTTAAGCACTTTAAAAGTTTTTGTTTCAAAGTTTGTGGAAGATACTTCATAGACTATATGTTTTATGTTTGCTAAATACTAGAGCATATTTTTGAGCTATATCGCTTTGCTAAATACTAGGCATTTCAGAATATTTTATGTATCGGATAGAGTCCTTTTCCAATGCCCTTTACTTGCTAAAAATGTATAAATTAGAATTAAGTGGAAGGCTAAGCTGAATAAAATATACATCTCTCTGATGATTAAAGATAATGAGCATTTTTTCATGTGTTTCTTGGCCATTCGCCTGTCATCTTCAGAGAAGTTTCTGTTCAAGTCTCTTGTCCACAAAGAAATGAGGTTGTTTGTTCTTTTCTTATTGATTAATTTGAGTTCTCTGTAGATTCTAGTTATCAAACATTTGTCAGAATCATAACCTGCAGAAGTCTTCTCCCATTCTGAAAACTGTCTATTTGCTTTACTTGCACTGCCCTTAGTTGTGCAGAAGCTTTTTAGCTTGCTCAGATCTCTGTAATATATTTTTGGTATTGCTTCAAATGCCAGGGGGTTCTCATAAAATATTTTCCTAGGCCAATATCTTCAAGTGTTTTCCCTGCATTCTCATCTAGTATTTTTATAGTTTCATGTCTTAAATTTAAATCTTTTATCCAGTGGGAATCAATTTATGTTAGTGATAAAAGGTGAGGGTCCAGTTTCAGTATTCCACAGGTGACTAGCTAGGTCTCCCAGCACGGTTTGTTGAAAAGGGAATCTTTCCCCCAATGTATGATTTTTTAGCCTTATTAAAGATCAAATGACAATATGTTCTGGGTTCATCTCTAAATTCTCTAGTCTACTCCATATATCTACATCTCTATTTTTTGTGCCAGCACCATGCTGTTTTTATCACTATAGATTTATAATATAACTTGAAGTCTAATAACATAATGTCTTCAGATTTGTTTTTATTTCTAAGAAATGTTTTGGCTATTCGAGGTTTTTTTCCAATTCCATATAAAACTACGTACTATTTTTTCAAGTTCTTTAAAGTATGACATTGATGCTTTAATATGGATTGCCTTAAATCTGTAGATTGCTTTGGGTAGTATGGAAATTTTAACAATGTTTATTATTCCCAGCCATGAGCATGGTATGTTTTTCTATTTGTTAACATCTTCTTCAACCACTTTGAGATATTTCCTATCTCCAGTAAGATTAGCACACATCACAAAATCCCAAAACTGCAGATGTTGGCGTGGATGTGGAGAGAAGGGAACACTTCTACACTTCTGGTGGGATTGCAAACTTAATACAGCCTTGTTGGAAAGAAGTATGGATAATTCTCAAGGAACTAGAAGTTGACGTACCATTTGATGCTGCAATTCCATTGCTAGGTATCTACTCAGAGAACAAAAATCATTTTACAATAAAGACATTTTCACCAGAATGTTTATTACAGCCCAATTCATAATGGCCAAGTCGTGGAAGCAGTCCAAATGCCCGTCAATCCATGAATGGATTAATGAATTGTGGTATATGTATACCATGGAATACTATGCAGCCATAAAACGATGGAGACTTTACATCTTTTGTGTTTACCTGGATGGAACTGGAACATATTTTTCTTAGTAAAATATATCAAGAATGAAATGAAAGAAGGATCCAATGTACTCAATACTATTATGAAACCAAACCAACATATAAATACACATTCATATGAAGGATAAATTCCCAATATAGTCCAGAAAGAAGAAGGTGAGAGGAGGGGGAGGGGGAGGGGGAGGAGCTAGGTGGGTAAGTGGAGGGAGGGTATTTGGTGAGATATCCCCTAACATGCACAAAGCAAGGGCACATTTCAGAACAACCAAGAGTATAGTATAAATGTCTTACCATAAAAAACAAGTAAGTGAGATGATGGTTATGTTAATCAGTCTGATTTAAGCATTCCACATTGTATATCCAATCATCACATTGTACCTCATAAATGTATACAGTTATAATTTAATAAAGATTACATTAGAAAAATATATACCTCTCTTTTTGATGAGTGCATAGGACAGATCCATTTCAACCTAGATCATAGATATTTTTAAAGAAGCATTGAAGTCTGTAAAACTAATTAATGTCTGACCATGTAAGAAGATGACTTCATAACCTTCTATTGACTCTGTTTTGCCGTAAGCTGCTGTTGTTAGGGCTTATTTATATTTAATGAGATATTGAGAATGTCACATTTTTTCAGTCTAAATGCTAGATTTTATTTTGTATGTTTTTTTCTAGAAGAAGACCATAATGTAGGATGAATTTATACTGGGTTTAAATCTTTTTGGATGATTCAGAAGGGAAATGTACTAGAGAGATAATAGAGGCTGTTCTAATCTAAACTATTTTACTCTGGCTTTAATTGAAAACTTTTATTTTTCAAAAGTATGCAAGAATAAGCCCAAATTTGGGACTACTAACGTAATGGTGCACTATCTGGTGGGAGTGATGCTTACCTTGAACAGGGACATTCTTGCTTCATTCTCCTGCTACCTTAATTGTACCCCATGCTTTCTTCCCCTTTTGCAAATGTCCTTCTGTCAAAAGGTCCATAATTCATCAGCCTTCAAAATGATTTTATTCCTTCTTAAAACTTCAAAGTAAATGTTTGAAATAAGAGGAAAGGAAGGAAATTACTCAAGTAGTAAGATAGGATTATATGTGCTTGAGCTCTACAAATTGGCAGTTGATTAGCTCTGATGCTTTTACGCATTTGGGAAGAATTGCAGTGGTTTAGATTGCTTTCATGATGTGTTGTTTTAAGTCAACAATAGAAATATATCTTTGAAAAAATATTTTTTCCCTTTTCTTCCATTGTCTTACTCTTATGGCACACATGAAATACTGATTTATAATTTTTTAAGCAGCAAGAGTCTTTAAAATATATTGATTAAGCATTTCTTTCCCTTCTTTTCCTTTAAAACCACCTTCTCTACAAAGCTCTCACAAATGGAGAATTATTGAGGCTTCCAGTGGATTCTATTAGTACTATAATTCAAGGTTTACTAATGATGCTAAGACATAGTCCGTCATTAATGATGATTTGAAAGAATACCTCTGCATTGATTGTGGTTTAACAGTCACTATTGTTGCACAATTTTTATTTTAGAGTTTTTCTGTAATATTTAATATTTTGTTGTTGATGGTCATTCCTCTTTGGCAGTAAGGTAGAGCCAAATACATTTCTTGCTTGTAATTTTGGAGAAGATGATTCTAGATTTTTGCGTGTAGTTAAAATCATTTCTTTCCCAGCACATTGTGGGTAAACATCCAAGATACATCAGGGCTTTCAAAGTTTCTCTTTTACGAGGAATAACACATTCTTGGATCTTATCTAAATTCTTCTAGTACTAACAATGTTTCTCTTCTTATTTGGGTTTAAGCTACTTCTTTTTTGTAAATATTTTCATTATTACACATAGCCTGACGTTTAGTCACTTGAACACACTTTAAAAACTATTAGATGCCAGCTCACTCCCTATACATGAATGTTTTTCCTCCTTTGTTTGTGGTTATTTTGTTTGTTTCTAACTTAGCCACATTTGGCAGAGACCTAAAGTCTTTTCAATATCCACAGAGTCTGACTCACCTTAGGCTTTGGGCAGCATTCTAATGAAATTACTCTGGTAGAGCAGATGTTTCACTGATCTCCTGTAGATCTATTTTACTTAGAATTATAGCTGTTTCCACATGCTAGTAAAAGCATGACAGCTTTAGAATAGATATACCAGAGTTATAAGGCATAATTCTGTCACTCCTGGTTGTGTGACACTGAGTAGGTTACTTAAGTAAATGTGCATCACATGTCTCTCAAGCTTCTTAAAAATATTAAATAAGATGAATGTAAGTAAAACGTATGTAGCATGCATTACATATTATGTACAACATGTGCACATATTATTGTTGAAAAAATTTTACATGTATACATATGTGAAAAATATATTCATGTACTTAATAGGCCCTTGAATGTATGTTATCTTCTGGAGTAGGCTCTTCTTCCTCATTTTCATGTGATTTCATAAAAACATTGACTAAAGCCATCATATGTAACATTATAGAAATCATTAAATATATATAAATGGTGAGTTCTTACCTACTCTAGCTTTCTTATTATAATAAATGTACAAAAAATATAATGTTGTAGTTCCCATGAGTTGTCAGAACCTTATTGCCACAATGGTTTTATTTATAGTGTCACACTTATTTTAGGTAGGGTGAATTTAATGCTGAAGATGTGTGCTGAAACATTCCATTCATTCTCCCAGAAGACAGAGAGAAAATGATTTGCATTTATTTATTTGTTGAATTTTATTAAGAGCAAGAGCATATCTGGCTTAATTTTTTTCCTCTAAAAGTTCTACTAATGGTCATTTATAACAAGTTATAGTCAATAAGGATGGGGACATCTGGAGAAAGAATGCCTGGTCCAGCCAATTAAACACTGAATTCTCAAATAAGTTATAAGTTGACTTTTAATCACTCAGAGTTACTTTAATTTTTGTAGAATACTCAGAATTCCTTAACTGCTCATTCTTTAGTAATAAATATGTGATTTACTCTATGGAACTTTCTTGACGACTGGCCTTCTATGGCACTTTCTTTAAAAAATAAATGGGAATGAAAAAATGATTTGGAAACAAATTGTCACAAACACATGTATGAGAGGAAGGGAAGACATCAGAAGTGGAGAAAGGATGAATGGGCAAAAGATAAGTTGATTTGTCTTCTGAAGCAGTGAAATCAAGAAGGAGAGTATGGGAGTAACACATGAGGATGGGGACATCACAAGGTCTGTTATTAAAGCAGTGGGTGGCACTGATGTGCACACTCCCGTTAGCCAAGCACGAGAGTAGGGATGCGGGCTCCCCTCACACACCTCACTTGTAAGTCATTTCAATAATGTCTATATTTGGCAGAGGACATTTTGAAAACATATGGACAGTGTCGGAGGAATATTGGAAAATAAAGAATAATTCATCCCCTCTGTTGGGGAAACTAGATTTTGCATTCCACCAACAGTGTATAAGTTCTCTTTCTGTCTATATTCTCATCAGCATCTACCTTTTATTATTTTTTTTACAATTAATAAAGGTCATTCTGATCAGGGTAAGGTGATGGCTAATTATAGTTCTCTAGTCTCAGCATCAGCTACTCAAAAACCTTAGCTTTTGAACCTTTCATTATGTCAATTTAGGGATACCATGTGCTTCAGATGGTAAGACAAACAGCTAAGGAAAAATGGAAGACTTGAAAAAATGAAAAGAAAATTATTAAAGCCTAGATTAAAAACTTGCAATGATATAAATTATTAAGCTATAATCCTCTTTGGAAAAAATATCTGATTTCAAACTCTAATGAGCCATGCAATAAAAACAACTATTGAATGAAACTTGCATTCAAAATACTTCTAGCTGTCAACAAAGATAATTATATGACATCAAGAAAAACATTACTTGTAAACAAATTGTAAGCTACTAATAACATTTACAAAATGATTTTATTTTTATTGCAATACAAATTAAATGATTAAGCTTAAAACATGGATGGGTTGTTTAACTCGCATGTAGATATTTTTAATTAATTTGGGTGGTCATTGCAATAAGATGAATTTTTAAAAAATGAGTTAATGCCTTTATATACTGTATCTTAGACAGCATTAGTGTTATTCATTAAAAAAATGTCTAGTGTAACAAAATAATATAATTAATTTTATGTTGAATTACTCAAAGAAAGCAAAACTGGGAGAATTTAAGGTGTCATCTATTTACTACTTTTAAGTGGGATTATAATTAAAATGTGACTGAAATGACATAATATTGAAATATTAATTGAATATTTTCTATAATTCTGCAATACCCTCCTGTCATCTGCTGAAGTTAAATTGAAAGCCTGAGATTTATAACCTAAAAGAAAAACTAAGCACAGAAAAAAAGGTCCAAATTCTTAGTTTTAAATAAGATAGTGGTTCTAATGCAGTGATTTAACCCACTCAAGGAGATGTTTGGCAAGGTCTAGAGATAACTTTGGTTGTTACACCTGGGGTGGTAGTGCTATTGGTGACTACTGGGTATAGGCCAGGATGCTGCCAAAAAGTCTATAATGCACAGGACAGCTTTCATCAACGAAGAAATTAGACTTCCAAGGGTTGAAACCTGGCTCCATCACTTACTATGAGCATGAATTGATAATCATGATTTTTGGAGACAATTACAGATTGGGTGCCAAATGAATTGTATGTGACTTTTTTCCAATAGTTCTTTTTTTTTTAAATTTTATTTGCAACTCATACTCTTGATTTTGATTAAGAGAGCAAATTTCAGGGAAAGTTTAGTCACTCCTGAGTAAGAGCATTTCAAAGATAATGTATTAAAAGAGAAGGAATCACATAAATTGAGCATTATATGAATGTGTGAAGAGCATATTAGGGACTATAAAGAATTATGGTTGATAAAATCTCAGCATTCAACATATGAGAAATTACAGTTAGAAAAACTGTGACCTCATTGCAATTCAATTAAAAGCTTTGATAAGGGTATAGCAACATTTTCCTCTTGCTGCTGCATGTATAATATATTTGTTATGTTTGTAGGAGTTCATAGGAATTAAGACTGAGGCATTTGGTGAATGTTTCATAAATTATACAAAATAAGAGTACAGGCTTTGAAAGAAGGGGAAAGACTAGAAGAGCCTTATGATCCAAGATGAAAAGGTAATTTGTGTTTAGATATCTGTGAGAAATTAAATAGTTTTGTTTGGGGATAAAAGACAATCTTGGCCAGGATTAGAAAAAGAAATAGTATTTAGGGTTAGTGAGAATTACACAGGATCTTAATTATGGAAGGTTAATCCATAAAGCCTGGACTTTACCTATAAACTAATTGAAACCCTACAGTTTTCGGCAGATTTGATGGTGTGGGTACAGTATTTCTTAAATACTATTTATGCAGTATTCTAAGAGATGGAATGAAGAAGAGAAGCACAGCAAGCCAGGAGACCACATGCCTTCCTCTTGAAAATGTTATTGGGTCCCCTCTGTATTATGTCTTGCATAAACACCTGTAGCATATTTGAATTTCAAAGAGATGAGACTGAAATTTAAGAATGTAATTTCATTTCCCTTCACTGTGCATGTTTTATCAGAAGTCTCCATTATAGTGTTGGAGAAATATTTACTCCTTATTAGTGTTCCCTGAGTCATTTCAGATACAAAACTTGCAAAATCAGGATTCTTCTGCTCCTTTCATTTCAACAGAGCTAAGTCTATGTTCCAGGGAAGCCTGGTATATTATTAGCATATCATGACTAGCAAAAGAGGAGGTCTATGTTTCACACTAACACAGCATCTACTATGATCCGTGCAAGAGGTCATCTTTGTTCATCTGTATCTCTCTTTGAAGTCCTGTCTTCTTTGTAGAGTCTGACCTTGTGGTCTATACCTCACATTTATGTGATGAGATCTCACCTTTACCACAGTGCATCTTCCAGTTTTTCTCAGACACTTTTATGGTCTTGGAGCAGCAGTTCTCAATCTGTGGGTCATGACCCCTTTGGGGGGGTCACCTAAGACCATTGGAAAATACATATTTCTGATGGTCTTAGGATAACAGTAGCAAAATTACAGTTATGAAGGAGCAACGAAAATAATTTTATGGTTGGGGGTCAACACCACGTGAGGAACTGTATTAAAGGGTTGTGGCCTTAGGAAGGTAGAGAAGCACTGTCTTAGAGAAATTGGAAACTTATGCATAACCTCCCATGTCAGTTTGAGGCCAACATGCCCCACTTTGAGGGGTGTAGGGAAAAGATAACAAGTATTGTCTGAGCATCTCTCATTCTGGATTCTTGATCCTGCCTTACTATGCTGCTGTACAAATTTCTGTGGAGGCTGTACCCTGGCAGGTGAAATACAGGTTTACTCCATTCTGGGATACCTTCAAACCCATCGAGGGTTTTTATCTCTGACTGTCTCACCTGGACACATCTCCTTTTTGGCATTCTCAATGTATGGCTGAAAAGAGTGAAGAATTAAACCAATTAATATATGTTTATAACAAAGAGTTTTAGGGGAATGGTTTGATTTACCTAGGTATTATAGTTTCTTTAGCTTTTTACTCTATCTCATTGGAGATACAATAGTAACAATGTTTCAGGGTAGGTTCCCTGGAAGGTGCAATCTGCTCAGATGATTAAAGCACTCTATTCCCCATAAAACTCCTTTATGCTGACAATGTTAGGGAAAGTGCTGTAATGTCTTTCAATCATGGAATCACAGAATCTTATTCAAGAGGGCTTATTAATGCAGCACTATTGATATACAAAAGAAGGATTCATGTTCCTGAGAAGTTTTTCTGAATTGCTGACACTCACATAACTAGGGGAAAAATCATATATTAAATCCAAATTCTCCTGCCCCTAAGTCCAGTTTTCTCTTACTATGCTTCATTGTCAATTCTAGTCTAAGGAATGTTGCATACTTAATCACCACTATTTTCTTTTATCACTAGGCCTGTTGACTCCATAGATTGTCACCTTTTCTAGCAAACATTGATTTTTCCTTTTGCTAACTCCCCAACAACTTGTTTATAGGTTCTTCTGTAATCTTTTCTTTTCTTATGATAGTATTTTGTGACCACATTTCAAGGTCAAGGAATATAGAGCCAAATCACAATATATTTAATCAACATATCATATAATAATCTGGTATGTGAGAATATCTATATCATAGAATACTTAAAAAATCAACCTGTCACTGGTCATTAGAAGGAGATAGTGGTAATGCTGATACCAGCATTTCTTCTTCAGTAGGTTCTTGGTCTCAGCGATTCAAAGAATCCATGGACCACTGATCAGTGGTAAGACAAGATTTATTTTACAGAAAAGAATACAAAACACCAAAGCTTCTGGTAGAGAGAAACAACCCAAGTCGCGGAAAAAAGTTCTCTTTCTCTCTCTCTGCCTGGGTTCTTTGTCTAGGGGTATATATAATCGCATGGGTACTTTGTAGTTGCTTTAGGCCAGGACTTGGTAAAAAATGAATGGATACGGTCCCTTCTGCTAGGGTAAGATGAATGAATACATTAATGAATGGATATAATCCCTTTCATTCCCAGGCCTAGGAAACTTACATGAAATTGACCAGGCCTACGAAATGGGGGTTTCCCTGTTCAGCAGCAAGTGCAAGGGGTGGGAGACACTAAGGCGCTGGTGTCTCCCCAGCAGTTGTTTGGCCCCTCCCCCCTCCAGTCCCCTGGTTTCTCTGCAGCTGCAGCCACACCAACACCGCAGGATGGAGGTGGCCGGTCCTCCCCTCATCTTGGTGCAGCTGGCTGAGAGGCACCTGTCCTGTATCAATGCCTCACTGCCTCCTGTCTTCTGTGGTCCCTGGTTTAGCTGATTGATCCATGGGTGGAAATGTTGATGTCCTGAAATTTCACATTATATGTCTAAGAGAGCATCTGTTTTCATTTATCTTACTTAGCACTCTGTGAACCCTTTTTATTCAATAACTGTCGTTTTCCTTGAGCACTGGGGAATTTTCTCATATTATTGTTCTTCTTTTAAAAATAATTTCACCTTCTGTTTTCTTTCTTTTCTCTTTATAATAGGCTGCCAAAACTCATTACCTTCAAAAAGCCTTTTAATTTTCCTCATGATTTTGTAAGTCAGGGATTTTGGAAAGACTTGGATAGGTAATTCTCACATGGGAGTGTAGCACTGTTGCAGTGAGATTTCAACAGGTACTGTGGTGATCTGAAGGCTCAGTTGGGCTGGAGATGGCAAGTGGTGCTGGCTGCCAGGTGGGAGCTCAGCAGGAGCTGTCACCTGGAGTGCCCACATGGGGTTTCTTTGTGTTGCTTGATTTCTTTCCTGAGAAATTTGTTGAATTTCCTAAGCTTCTGATACCCTTCCCCATTGATCCATTGGATGGTGGTTTTATATTATGACTTCGGACCATCTCTTTACTATCATGTGTTTGTAAGTTAAGATTTTAGTTACGAAAATGTCCACTAATGTTTCAACTCACTGAATTTTCATGATGTAAACATATCTATGTAACCAGTACTGCGAAAACTCTCAGTCCTAGTATCACCACCAAAACTGCTTGTTTCAAACACCATACATTAACTTTGCTTGCTTTTGAATGAACTTTAATGGAATGATACAGTGTGTACTCTATGTCTGGCTCCTTGCTTGACATTATGTTCGTCAGAGACAATCGCGTAACATTTGCTGATTTTGTCTCCTTGTTATAGTCTCTGTGGTGTGAAATGTCATAATTTAATTGTTTATTTTGCTGCTAATGTTATTTCTCTCAGTTTCTGGCTTTTATAAATAGTGCACTTATAATTTACTTCTTGATTCTGATAGATTATCTGTACATTCTTTTGGATTTTTTCACTTATTCAATTCTTTTGTCAGTAATGACTTTTATAATTATATGAAGTTTTGGGCAGCAGAAAATATAAATGTTTTACTTAGATTGCCTTCTTGCATCAGAAATCTGGAGCGTATGATTTTACATGTAGATAACATTGCTCAACTCTCCTTCAGAAATGTTCTATCGGTTTATCTTCCTAACAGTATATGAAAGTTGATTTGTCTAGTGTCTCTAATACTCTATACTTTTCTAAACTTTTAACCTTTGTCAATCTCTTACTCAAAATGAAGTTTAAAAATATTGTAACTGATTATTGGAAATTTGCATTTCTTTTGTAAATTGCCTTATTGCATCCTTGGTAATAAGAATCACTTTTCTTTTTTTTTTTTTTTTAATAATTTTATTAAACATAATTGTGTACATTGGTGCAATCATAGGGCAGAATATGCTTCATATACAATCAGATATATTTTGATCGTACTGTTAGAGATAGCCTTCATGGCATTTTCTTGATCACTATATAAAGACACTGATACTCTACATTTAATAAGTTTCACCAGTACCCTGCTAAGATGCACCGTAGGTGTGATCCCACTAAGTACCCTTCTTCCACCCATCTTCTCCCCTCCTCCCCTCCCTTTCCCTTTTCCCTGTATTCTTGTGCTATAATTGGGTTTTAGCCTTCATATGAAAGCTATAAATTAGCTTCATATTAGGGCTGAGTACATTGGATACTTTTTCTTCCATTCTTGAGATACTTTGCTAA
>CAUYON010176589.1:0-11547 GCA_963573935.1 Arctocebus calabarensis
CCTGAGGGGCTTTATCTCTAGTGAACCACAGTTGCTGTCAGGAAAATGGGAGTTTACCTGACCTCAGAGGAATGAGGTTGGAGAAGCTGCCCAGCATCATACATGTTCCAGTTGACTGATATTAGCAAACATCCTCTGTTACCTTTTGGAATATGATGTGTAAGCTGCCCTTTGGGTGGCCTTCATCTGCTGGTCAGTGTGCAGCACTCAGCTTCCCAATAAAGCGGGCTCTTTTCACAGACACTTCATACCTGTTTCTGGAGTCTCCGCTCCAATCAGCCTTAACAAGTAGGTGGATCTAGCTTTAGAGAAGCTTCTAGGTGAGAAGCCTCAGGCCACAGTTAGAAGGAGCACAGACATTAGTGCCTGTTGTACTCACCTCCCCACCATTACACCCCCCCTAAAGCTGGTGGTTCAGTAATGATTAGGGGGAATATGATTATAACCACACAGCCAGTAGTATTTGTTTAAATAATAAAGGGTGGCTGGGCATCCCAGCACTTTGGAAGGCTGAGGTGGGAGGATCATGCGAAGCTAGGAGTTCAAGACCAACCTGGCCAATATAGTGAGACCCTGTCTCTACAAAAAATATTTAAAATTTAGCTGTGTGTTGTAGTGTATACATGTAGTTCCAGCTACCCGGGAGGCTAAGGTGGGAAGATCATTTGAGTCCAGGAAGTCAAGGTTATAATGAACCGTGATGGTGTCACTGTACTCTAGCCTTGACCAAAAAAAAAAAAAATTTTTTAAAATAAAAAAGCCAGAATTAATATTAATATGGCTGTTGTTTCCAAAGAGATATACAGCTTTCCTTTTTTGTAAGTTCTGTGGACCATGTGGGTTCCCTGCACTCTAGAAACTGGAAACAAATCCTGCTGTTTTTAAGAGAAATTCTGAAAATCAGGAGAGTCTCTTATTAACCCTGCCCTCCTTGTACTTGGGCTCAAAAATCTCATCCCTTTCAGAAGTGTTCAGACACATGTCAGAACTTCCTGCAGCTTTTCTCCATCTATTTTCTTCATTTCTTTTTCTGAATTAATGGGTCCCAAAGCTGTCAGGTGCAGCAGATCAAAGTAAGTACACTTGCCGGGGTGGCCTGGGCTTGGGAAACTCAACGTTGAGTGAGGAAAGTGTATTAGGTTTTCTGTTCACCACCATGACAAGTTACCCCAGATGTAGCTTAACAATTTAAATTCATTTCTAAAATGAGAATAAACTTGATCCACCAAGACCTCCTGAAAACAGTGACACTGATTACAACAAGCACATGTAGGCCCAGCTCTTTGCTTCAAAATATTCTCCACTAAAGCTCAACAAGAAAAGAGCAAACAACCCCATTAATCACTGGGTAAGAGACATGAACAGAATCTTTTTCTTAAGAGGACAAATAGCCAACACATGAAAAAATGCTTATCTTCTCTAATCAGATAACTACAAATCCAAACCACTTTGAGATTATCACCTAGCCCCAGTGAGAACAGTTCCCATCACAAGATCCCAGTTTTGGGTGCAGAGAGGGAAACACTTAGGCACTGTGGGTGGGATTGCAAATTAGCCTTTTTGGAAAGAAGTGTGGAGAATATTCAGAGAGCTGAAAGTAGACTTTCCATTTGATCCTGCAAATCCCAATACTGGGTATCTACCCAAAAGAAAATTAAGGACATTTGCACTAGAATATAGTAGTTCAATTTGCAATTGCAAAGATGAAAATAACCCAAGTGCCCCAGATGGCTCAATAAACTGGTATGTGTATATCATGGAATATTATCCAGCCATAAAAAGATGGGGACTTTGCATCTTTTGTGTTTACCTGGATGGATTTGGAGAATATTCTCCTTAGTACAGTTTCTCAAGAATGGAAAAGCCAGCATCCCACATACTCAATGCTATTCTGAAACTAGTAGATCTGTAACTATAGGCCCATGCAAGAGAAAAATTCAAGAGGGAGAAGGGGTTTGGCAAGTTACCCCTGAACTATTCACCAGGGTACAATGTAGGGGTAAATGGCACACCTCCTGAATGAAGGACTCAACTAGGGACTTTACCTAACAAACACAATATAACCTAATTGAACTTACCCTCATGTTAATCCTGAATTTAAAATGAATTCTTCGCTAAAAAGGAGCTGGGGTTGATTCCAGAGCCATGAGATGAACTCAAAGTGTATTTTGCCAGAAAGCAAAAGACAGCTCACTGAATGATAGGGATCTCAAAAGGACACAAGGGGCTTCCACTGGCAAATCTGGAACGATTATACAGTATAGTCCTTTAAATAAAATAGGAAATTATGAGCTTATCCTAATATATATGAATTGATTAAAAGTCTGATGAGGGCTGGGACACAGTAGCTCATGCCTATAATCCAGTTTTGGGGAGGAGCAGGAGGATTGTTCAAGGTCAGGAGTGTGAGGCTGTCGTGAGCTATGATTTTGCTACTACACTACAGACTGGGTGACAGAGCGAGACCCACCTCTTAAAAAAAAAGAATTGTAATGAGGAATAGGGTACTTACAGAGTTTCAGAGTACCTCCCCCCAAAATGCTTTTCAACTAGATAAGGAAGGAAAAGTGCAACATCACCTTGGAGAATCCCAGCAGACACCATCTTTTCTAAGCGATCAGAATGAAAATCATCAGTAATGGGGCACTTGGAAGTATGTGCCACCAAGGCGTCACTGTTGTGATGCCAGTGCCTAGAGTCAGGATAGAGATGTGGGCTGCACCAAGGTTGTGGCTGAACTACACCCCCTGCCCAGCCACCTCCTTGCTTTGCTTATTGACAAATAATACAATACAATCACCATTTCTACAAATAGTCCCAATGCCTACAGTGACAAGTACTGGGGACCAGGGTTCTCAGTGAGCAATTTCTTCTCTGGCTTCTTGCTACTGGTGGGCAAGGCAAGGCCAGCCCTGTCTGTGTGTGGAAAACCTGCTGGCTCTTTGAACCATCTGAGGGTGAACTCTCTGCCACCACTCCCACAGCATGTATGTGGGCTTTCCCAGGGATCATTCTGTCTTCTCTTTCTCTGTTTTCATTTGTTAAAATAAATCAGTTTTGTGAAAGCACCTCGCTCTATTGCCTAGGTTAAAGGAGGCAGTGGTGTAACCACAGCTCAAACTCCCAAGTTCAAGTGATACTCCCACCTCAGCCTCCCGAGAAGCTGGGACTATAGATGCACACACCACACCTGGCTAATTTTTAAAATTTTTGTAGAGATGGAATCTTGCTATGTTACCCCGGCTGGTCTCAAACTCCTGGCGTCCAGTGATTTTTTTTACCTTGGCCTCCCAAAGTGCTGAGCTTGCAGGTGTAAGCCACCACCACATCTTCACTTTTTAAATCCAAAATAATGAATATATATGCCATTGGCCCCAAAGCTGTCTCTTACCTGGGACCCAGCAATGATGGCACTTCCAACCGCCTGCAGGCCCAGCAACTCTCATGCCAGAGCTGTGGCCACATCATCCCAAGAGAGAGCTCTGTCCCAGACCCAAGAGGGGGCCAACCCCTATAAGCAATGACAAGCAATCCTAGAAATAAACAGCATTCCTGAGAAAAGCAACTGTCAGATTGACTTGATAGAGCGCAACACCCCCTCCCCAGCCCACCAGACAACAGGATGACCATTAGTCTTGGGAGGAACCTAATTGTCTTTCAGACTTTCATGTTTAATAATCTCATAAACATGCTTTTTAAAAAAACGATTATCTCACCATCGTTTTTTCTGTAAAACATCTACCCTCAGGAAGCTTTCAGTTTTTTTTTTAAAAAACCTCTTCCCATGCAGCATCAATCTAAGATGCTGCATCATCACCTGTGGGTTCACTGCCCATCTGTACAAGTCATTCCAGTTTTCCCAAGGGATAGGCTGCTGCTGGGGCTTGAGGAACCAGTTGATTACAGGTCATTCACCCCCTGCCAACTTCTAAACCAAAGGGGAACAGACATAGGAAACCAACAGGACTGAGGCACCAAAGCTATCATGGGCAACATAACTTAGTCCTCCTCTGTGGGCAGACAAGGAGCCTGTCTCATTATAGCCTCCAGCCCCAGTAAGTTGCTGGAGGGTGGTACTCTCAATGCCCCATCTGTGAAAGGGAGCAGCCCACCTGTCTTGCCCACCACCACTCAGAATCTGGGGAGAGGAAGGAGGGGGCAGTTTCCAGGTCAGTGCCTGAGACATTGCCCTCAAGTGCTCTAGCACTGTCTCCTTCCTCTCAGAGGTTGCCCTCAGTTACCAAAATTATACACTGGCTTTTCTAAACAAGGTGCCAAGGAAGATGTAAGTCTTCAGTGATTCTAAAAATGATGCTTTAAAAAAAAAAAAAAGGCCAGAGAGATACTACCCACTTTACAACAGGCCCTCAAGGGAGATAAGAAGCATCCCAGCCATATGTTAGTAGTGAAAATGACGTGGGCACTCAACAATCTCTCCAGAAAATGAAAATAGCCCAAATGTGGGTATTTACATTTTATTCTATTCACAGCCCTCAGAAATCAAAACTAGAACGGGCCTGATCTTAGCCTTCTTATCTCAAGCAGTGTTGCCACAGAGAGAGGAAAGAACACCTTCCTAATCCCCTACAGGCAGGGCCGGCTTTGGTGGGGCAAACTCACTAGCAAGCGTCCCTTCAGGGACAAGACTGACTCAGCAGCGCTGAATGGAGGCTGAGTCTGCATTTCCCAAGGCAGGCTGCTGGTCCACAGACGCAGGAGTCACCAAGCAGGACTTAAGGAGTAAGGAGAAGCTCTCCACACACCTAATAAATGACTCTCCATCCTGGGTGAAGATAAGAGCAAAATCTGCTCTCCTATTATCCAGCCTGGGAGAAGTCTTAATGCTGAGTAACCAGACCTGTGCGTCCAAACCACCCCAGGGGGGCCTGGCAGGACCACCATGGATGTCAGCCGAGCAGACGTATTCCCCGCGGTGGGGCTGGTGCTGGCTGGGCATAGGGAGAGCAAAAGGAACTCACACCTCAACTATCATTGATTTAATTATCACTCCATGTGATTTTTGTCTAGGTACATACACATATACACATGTTCACATATATAATATGTAAAACAGTAGTTTTGTGTCATTTATACACCCCCAAATAAGATGTGAGAGACTGGCAACCCAGACACAAATTACCAAGAAAGAACACTTTAAAAGTAGAGGTCTCCTAACAAGCATTCTCTATCATGTCGCGGCCCTGGTTCCCTCCTGGCCTCTAGTCTTCAAGCAGGAGATCCAGCTCTTCCAGCGGCAAGCGCACCCGGAGCTCCTTCTCGGTCATCAGATCCAGGACCTCCTGCATCTCCTCGGGGAAGTACTCCACGGCATCCATGTACAACACCTGGGGCAGGGAGGAACCATTCCCTCGTCAGCCAGCAACCTCCTGTTAGCGTGGAAGAGCTCAGGGAAAAGGCACAGGTCGCTGGTGAGTGCGCTCCTGCACCTCCACAGCCCGGTCCCCCTTCACTCAGGGTTTCCCACTGAGGCACAGCCAGAAAGGACACCGAAATCACAAAAGCAGAGCGTGAGTACACCCCAGGGAGGTCTCCTTTCAGAAGTGGGGCTAGAGGTTGCCGACAGACACTTGATCTTGATCCTTGACTCCTGAATGTCCGCTGACCTGGGCTCTCCAAGTAGGTTTGGGACATGGATCCCAACTCTCTTAGCATCTGGGCTGAACTCTGCAGATGTTGGAAACCACTACCCACAGCAAGGTGCCATGAAGCACCAATTCTAGTGCAGGGAAAGGAAACCAATGTCTGTCAGGCTCTGACTCCACAGGGGACAGTCTTACTAGGAAAAGGCTCTGGAAGTGCCTTGGGACAGGGTACTAGTATCCAGAGTGAAAGGTAGGTCAGGGAGACAATGGCTGGACTGAGGTCTGGTGGGAAGGTCCTTGGGAACCTGAAGATATCATGGTCTTCAAACTTACCTTTGCCCAAGGACAATTCTGAAGTGCTTTGTAGAATACACCTTTGCTTCTTTCTTTATTTCCTAAGGAAACCTGAGATGAGGGGAAAAAAATACAAAAATGATTAACTGAGGGTGGCGCCTGTGGCTCAGTGAGTAGGGTGCTGGCCCCATATGCCCAGGGTGGCAAGTTCAAACCCAGCCCTGGCCAAACTGCAACAACAACAAAATAAAAAAAATGATTAACTGAAACACAGACGCTTGGCCTATAGAACACCCTGCACTGATCTGCTCAAGGCTCCTCGGCTGAAAGAGGAGGGTCCAGCACCACCACAGTGGCTGATGGGGATCAACAAACCCTCTGGGGTCACTTCTCCTCCACAAGTGGCCCCAGAGTGCTGACCTTTAACACTGACTTCAGAGTTTTGCATCCCCTCCTGAGCAGGGAGCCATTACACCCTAGCGTCAGTAACAGCATGTAAGGAGATGTGTCAGTAAGATGAAGCTGATGACCTTACACAGACAAAGGTTCTTCTACAGTATTTATCTTAGAAAAAGATAGAAAATTTGCTTTAATACTTGCATTTTCTGAAAACTATCTTTCGAGAAATGAGACAACTAGGACTGTGATCAACCATTGTCTTAAAGGTCAAAGTTCTATCAGAAATCTCAGTCTGAGAAAGTACAGATATTCACATATCTTTCTCTGTGGATATAAAACCCTCATCTCAACTCTCAGCCACACAATGTCTTTCCCAGCCCAGTGTGGAAGGAGATAGAGCCTGGGACCTCCCCTGACAAGGAGCCCCCATCAAGCCATTCCAGGAACCTCAGCCCACCAGAGCAGCTCCACAGATGGGCAGGCGATAGGCAGGCATGTGCAGCAGGAGTGGGCCCAAACAGAGCTTGTGGAGTTGAAGTCTGTCTCTTTTCCATCTGCCCACCTCCTTCAGACTTTCTGTTCCCTCAGAAAAGTGTCCTAGTGGACGCTGGCTCTTCCCCTATGTGGTCAGTGCAGAGCATCCAGCATGGGACCAGCAAAGGTTGTTGATGGGCCTCCCTGAAATCCAGGCAATGGCATCCAAGAACTCCATCTACTAAGCATGGCCTCACTCTCTTTCTTTGTTTTGAAGAGACAGGGTTCTTGCTACATTGCCCAGACTAGACTTGAACTCCTGGGTTCAAGCGATCCTCATGCCTCTATCTCCTGACTGGCTAGGACTATAGGAATGTGACCCCATGCCTGGCCTTTTCAATTCATTAAGGCTAACTCCACAGTCATGGGGACCATAATTTTGAGTTAGAACCAGCATCTGTGGTGACCTTGCTTCAGACAAAGCTCACTTTCTCCCCAGCCTCTCCAAGTGCTATCCAGAGACACCCTGGAACACCCTGCACTGTGACTCAGAGGACTCCTGTGTGTCCTCCCTGAGGTGAGCCTCCAGGTCTAAGGCTGCGCCTCTTAATTTACAAGTAAAGAGCTGATGGGAGCTGTCCTTCTTTCTTACACCAACATACTTCAATGTCTTCCCCTAACATACTGACCAAATTGAAGTCCTTTTTTCCTTTTTTGAAAGAAGAAAGAAAAATTGTATTACTGCAGTGGTTTCTCAACCTTCCTAATGCCACAACCCTTTAATACAGTTCTTCATGTTGTGGTGACCCCCAACCATAAAATTACTTTCATAGCTACTTCGTAACTTTAATTTTGCTACTGTTATGAATCATAATGTAAATATGATATGCAGGATGTATTTTTATTATTACAAAGGGGTCGTGACCTACAGGTTGAGAACCGCTGTATTACTGTTCACAACTACACACAGCTAATCCCAGAACTTGACAAACCCACACACACAGTTGGCTAACCTCAAGGGAGAACTGCTCTTTGTGTTTCCTTATCTAGCACCGCTAGAAGGTGCATTCCCCGTGTCAGGGCAGAGGGGCTCACCGCCAAGTGCAGCCTGGTGGTGATTGGTTTCCTGTCCACGGCTTCCTTATCAAGACTTGGCCTTGTATATACCTTTGCCCTCTGACTAGAGAACAACCTCAAGGAGAAAAAAGTTCATTTTCTACTGGGCACTACTGGCTTTCCTAGACTTCCCTCCTCACAATCTAAATTTCCTCACCTTGACAAGCAAGACTCCTCGTAAAATCCCTAAGTCAGAGTTGAAACATAAGCAGGCAGCAACTCTCTCTTTTCTGGAGTTCCTATGGTATTGTGTCTCTCCCTAGGGCGACAGGATTGTGTCTCCCAGGCATAGTGGGAGCATCTCAAGGCATTAACTGGGTCTTTCCACAGAAGTAAAGAAAACACAGCTAGTGAAGGAGCAAAGCTGTTATTACAGCCTCCGAGTAAGCATCTGATTCCGCCAAGTCCAGAGGGAAGTGGGAAAGGACATCTTACACTGAACCCTGCTTTTCCCTCACACAAAGCCCCAGGAACCAAGTTGCATACATGCCACCTGAAGAACTAAGCCAACAACACTCATGAACACATGCTGTGAATCAGACCTGAGCTGGACCATTACTAATTCTCCCCTCCATGGGCAGGGGGAGTGAGTAACAGTGGCAGCTGTGTGTTGAGCAGCTTCGTCACTCATGTACCCAGTGTCCGAGCTCTCCCTTCAGAGAAGCTGGCTAGTGCTTAGTAATCTCTTGTTTTCGCATTTGTGTACCTTCTTATCTGATGTGCGCCACCTCCATATTGGGGGGGGAGAACATCTCTAAGAAAATGAGAAGGCTGAAGGTCTTCAATCTTTTGCAAAATTTGATTCTCTAGTCTTACTTATCTCATTATAAATATATCTGAGCAACTGTTAGCTTATACAAGTTCTTCAAGTAATTTGACAAAACTGATATCTAACCCTCCATAAATTAAAAAAAAAAAAAGTTACATCTCTATAATTCTTCTTCTGCATATTTCTAAAAGGAGACTGACACTCTGCTGAGAGGTTTATTCATTCATCCCTGAAAACAGGAACTGAAAAGGATTCTTTTCCCTCCCACCAGCTCTTGTAAATGATGGGCTTTCAGTATATCCTAAGATTCTGCCAGCTGCCAACAGGATGGAAGAGAAATTATACAGGGTAAAAGAAAATCTAATGACTAACAATCCAGAAATACCCCTGTTCCCTTTCTACATATTAAGACTTCTTTCATCAGTCCCCTGAGAGCAGCTTACTGGCTTATACTTCCTTCTATATTGTGTAGGTAGAAGAGCAAATTAAACAACTCCAAGAATCTTGAAAATAATTGCAATTTTAGCCAAAACAGAAAAAGAAGTTTGGTAAAAAATGTTAAAGCATATATGCAGAAAAGTTCATTCGAAACTCTCTCCTAAAACTGAGATTGTAACCTAAGTTCCAAACTTAATGGAAAACTTTAGCTGCTAACTATTTGACTAATTCCTCCCCTCCCTCAATATTCTCCATAGCCAATAATAAGTTTTAATTCCTTTAATCATTTTTGCAAGGGAAAAAAAGCAAGCAAGCAAATGAGCTAGCATGCGTGTAAGCGTGCACATGTGGATGTCCACACATACAAAGGCAGCACAAACGCACAGCCAACCAAACAGCCCTCCTGCACGGAGCCTCACTACCCAGGATGGCTCCCTTTCCTGGCACCTGCTGACTATACCTTGCATTTTGATCCTAATTTGGGTTTTTTCACTGTGTTTAATACCAAGTGCTAGAAGCCCACCCAGATACTTCCGGAACTGTTAGGAGAATTCACTGCTGACATTAAATTCTTAATTCCAATTCTATCTTCCAAAAAGAGAAAATTCCCCAATGGCCTAGATCCTTTTTTCCCAAGTCCATAAGCACATTTTGTCCACAACCCAACCAAACTTGGCTCATGGCACACTCTCAGTTAAAATGTTTTGGTTGCAGCCGTCATTGTTAGGGAGTTTTTTTTTTGGTTTTTTTTTTTTTAAGGCAGAGCCTCAAGCTGTCACCCTGGATAGAGTGCTGTGACATCACAGGTCACAGCAACCTCCAATTTCTGGGCTCAAGCGAGTCTCCTGCCTCCCCTCCCAAGTCGCTGGGACTACAGGTGCCCGTCACAACGCCCAGCCATTTTTTGGTTGCAGCTGTCATTGTTGTTTGGCGGGCCCGGGCTGGATTCGAACCCGCCAGCTCAGGTATACATGGCTGGCGCCTTAGCCTGTTGAGCCACAGGTGCTGAGCCAGTAAAAATGTTTTATGTTTGCACCCTACCTTGTCTCTATCTCTAAAAGACTGAGCAAGTTATACTGGCAAATTTGCAAGCTCTCCCTTTTTAAAGGTAAAGGACTTTCATTTGCTTAGAAAGACTAGCAAAATATTTGTGCTAGAAATGTCAGGGAGCATGTAATCAGCTCCTTAACTAACAAACCTAATCAGATTTGACCAAAACCCACTCTGCCGTCTCTGATTAACGCTGTTCACAGGCCATGAATGAGCCATGAACACCAAAACAGAATGTGCCCTCTGGACTGTTCATCTCAAACAAGGAAGTCAAACCACAAAATATGAGCTTTCAAATCTGAAGAATAGATATAGAGAAATACTCAAAGTTTTGTAGTAATACCTTAAAAAACGTCAACTTCTTTCAAGAACATACCCATTGTTTTCCCAGGGGTGCCAAAGAGTGGCTGTCCTGAGATGACGTGTCCTACCCAGCCTCTCAGGCCTTCAGCACATGGCCTCTTTCAGAGTTCAGGGAAGCATCCCCAAATGAATTCTGGAATCGAAGGCAGTTTAAGGTAGCCCAAACTTCTCTTAGCATCTCACTTACTCTCTCTGTATCTCTTTACATCCCTGTTTTGTCATATATCAAATGAAAACTTTCAAATACTTTAAGTTTTGAAAATTCACCCTATGGGAATTAGAGAATACATAAGATTTATGAATAAAGAAGGTCACATCTGGCTTCCAAAGGCACAATATTCATTGGAGGTCACATGGATATAACTGAGTAGCCTTGAACTAAAATAAGCAAGAGGGGCCAGTGTCCATAGCTCAGTGGTTAGGGCGCCAACCACATACAGAGGGGCTGGAAGGTTCAAACCCGACCCAGGCCTGCTAAACAACAATGATAACTGCAACCAAAAAAGAGCCAGGTGTTGTGGCAGCACCTGTAGTCCCAGCCACTTGGGAGGGTGAGGCAAGAGAAATGCTTAAGCCCAGGAGTTTGAGGTTGCTGTGAGCTGTGACTCCACGACACTCTACCAAGGGTGACACAGTGAAACTCTGTCTCACAAAAAAAAAAATACAATAAGCAAGAGGCTTAAAAGACTAAAAACATGCAACTGGCAATAAATACACTAGAGTAAATCAGGCCAATCCCAATACCAGACCTTTAACCCAAGGTTAAGCCAATTCAGACTCTATGAGCCAAAGAACCACCATTTACAAAATATTGAGTGCAGGCTCGGCGCCTGTGGCTCAGCGGGCTAAGGCGCCAGCCACGTACACCTGAGCTGGCGGGTTCGAATCCAGCCCGGGCCCCGCCAAACAACAATGACGGCTGCAACCAAAAAAATGGCCGGGCGTTGTGGCAGGCGCCTGTAGTCCCAGCTACTTGGGAGGCGGAGGCAAGAGACTCGCTTGAGCCCAGGAATTGGAGGTTGCTGTGAGCTGTGATGCCAC
>CAUYON010176590.1:0-36239 GCA_963573935.1 Arctocebus calabarensis
GGGAGGGAAGGGGGAAGGTTGAGGTGGAGGGAGGGTAATTGGTGGGGCCACACCTATGGTGCATCTTAGAAGGGTACAGGCAAAACTTACTAAATGCAGAATACAAATGTCTTCATACAATAACTAAGAAAATGCCATGAATTCTATGTTAAACAGTTTGAAGAAAATATTTCAGATTGTATATGAAACTAGCACATTGTACTCCTTGATTGCACTAATGCATGCAACTATGATTTAATAAAAAAATATATATATGAAAAAAAAGAAATGTACTTGGGTCAAAATTGAATCCAATTTATATGAAAGTTAGTCACTCTTTTCTTTTTCTTTTGGTTTTCTTTCCCTCACCCGCTCCCTCCTTTTCTGTCTGCTTTCTCTTCCCCCATGCCCCACTGTGTCATTGACTTTCTATTTTTTTTCCACTGAGAGTACATGGTGGTGTGGAACACAATGACTACTAGCTGACTACTAGCAGGGTTCCGTGGCACTGCCTCACTTCAGAGAGTAAGCTGGTTACTCACAACCTTTACACAGAAGTGGTGCCATAGTGCTTTATTGGTTACAAAGTCAATTGTTCTAGTCCCATTTAATGCTGATAGTAACATCATTCACTATTTACGGATTAGAAAACAAATAAGGCATAGAGAGTTTGAGTAAATTCCTCAAAGTCTTCAAGCTTATCAACTGGCAGTGCCAACTCTTGTGATGTAAGGTACCATGACATTTTCACTATTAAATGCACCTGTCACCACCACTGATTCACTGAACACCCAGAGCCACATACATCATAGAGCTGTGATGAAAGTGAGTGGGCTTTAGACCCCTCATCACTTTTCCACTCTTCTGAACAGGGCTCAAGTCCCTGATAAAGACCTCCCCTCTGCCTACCCTCATTCCCATCTGTGGCCTCCTCTTTTCTCTGCTGCCATCAAAATGAGAACAGTCTTGACATTTGGTCAGGACATGCAAGTATGAGGAAACACTTTCCCACTCATCATCTTTGGATTTAGATTTTCAACCAACTTTGTGAGACCCCAGCGTTTCCTCTTTTCCTCAGAAAAAGGAAGCTCATGTTTCCTTTCCCTAAAATCTTTCCCATCTCCAGTAGACTAACCTATAGCGAAGGTTTACCTGATAGCTAGTTCCTTCACCTGTTCCCTTCAAAAAAGGTTAGCTTTACAAAAGGAAATTTTTAAAAAGCAACATTTGAATCTAAGAAGCAACTCCCTGATTTTGGCACTTTACACACCATTATTATTTGTGCCCCTCAAGCCCAATACATGAAGGGCCATGGAGAAAGATGTACTAGCATAATTTTGCAAGTGAAGGTGTCATGGGTATGCATTTTTGCAAATTTTAAAAACTATATTTACAAGTAACAGTAGCACACAGTGTCCCTTTCACCTCACAGTGACATCTGAACAAACACACTTTGTCCCCTGCATGACATAAGTGTTTAGATGGGATACATGCAAGAGTTTTATCAGAAATTCGTTGAATATAATTTAATAATCTTTCTCCTGTAATGGCCACAAACCATTCAGTAGAACAACTAAATGCCTAATTACAGAAAATAGTAAAAAGTTAAAAGAAAAATGCCTGTGAGCCTAAACCTGGAAGGCCCAGACTTTGAAGTACTTTTACAAGGCTCAGGCCAGGAGGTAGTGCTTTAAACTAAGGAAACAGGAAGTACCTAGATAAAGTTTGTTTTGTTTCTCAGGGGGATGGGATGGTCTTTCTAGAAGTGCTCTTCCAGGAAACCAGTCCTTTCCCACCTAGAGGCCGAAGTTTCCTGGGAAAAAATAAATAACCTCTCCCTGAGAGGATCAATGAGGCAGTAAAAATCTGCAGAAATCGAGCTGGTCCTGTCGATGTTATCAGCACAAAGGAAGAGGAGGCGGGCTTTGAAGACAGGGCCCGGGGACAGGGAGAGGCGACAGGAGGACAGGCCGGCTCCTGGGCCCAGCGCACAAACAGCTTTTCTCCTTGTAGCTGTGCCACGCCCCTGCAGAAGAGGGTGCCTCAGGGACGGGAGGGGACATCCTGTGGTGACACCAAGACCCTAGAAGTGAACCTTTCTCAAATCACCCGATGATGGGCAGGGTTCCGCCGGAAGTACCGAGAACAGCTAGACTGGTCGGATTTTCATGGCCCACAGTGCCCCCTGGTGGATATGTGCTTGAAGCGCGGACCCACTGGGAGAGTTTTGGAACCGAGCCGTGGGACACTGGCCAAAAGCGGGGGTGCTGGGGCAATAATACTTGGACACCCGGCCTGCAAAGAGCTCTGGCTTCTTCAAGACATACAGTCTATCTTCCCAAATATTAGCATGCTTATCAAAACATGCTGGCTGCAGCTGTATCTGCACAGCGTGTCCTTCCCACGATTACTTTCCCCCACCCCCTCCTGTCTAACTTCCCACCGCAGTTAGCCAGGCCCACCCTTCCCCTGGATGCAGATCGCTCGTTACCTTTCCTTACAGCCTATTTTCCCCACAGGCCCCTTAGTTAGACACCCTTCCCCAGCTTCATTTTCCCCCGTAAGTGCCCAGCACCCTGCTGCTATTCTGAACCCAATGAACTCCGCTTCCCTGGGATTTCTCCTTCTTCTTGAGCCCCCTTCTAATGAACGCTCTTGGTGACAGGGGCCATGTGCAATGTGTTCACTGCTAAAGAAAAAAACGATGTCAATGATTCTTACTAAAGCACAGATTGGCATCCTTATCCAGGACCACCACCACGGGTCTAGGGCCCGTCATGACATGGGATTTTGCAGAGGGGGACAGAGATTGGACCCAACTCCAAACACAGCACAGGCAAGTGGGGTTTATAGTCAAGAAGCAAGGTGGGGTCAGAGCGTGGAAAATTACCAAGAGGGAACATCAGTGGGGAGAAGGCTTCTGACTAAGCCCACCTAACAGAATGCTTGCTGAAGACAGGGCAGGGCGATCAGACATCACCCAGGGAAGAACTGGGACAAGGAGTGATCAGAAATTGAAGGAGAGGGGCTCTTGCTTATGTGACTTAGCAGGCATTTGATAAGGAAGAGCACAGATGAGCCTAACAGAAGCTTCAGAAGCCTGACTGAAGTTTGGCTAAGCAAGGGATGTTTGTCAGAACTCACCAAGCTTTCTTTTTTTTTTTTTTGTAGAGACAGAGTCTCACTTTGCCGCCCTCAGTAGAGTGCTGTGGCCTCACAGCTCACAGCAACCTCCAGCTCTTGGGCTTAGGCGATTCTCTTGCCTCAGCCTCCCGAGTAGCTGGGACTACAGGCGCCTGCCACAACATCCTGCTATTTTTTGTTGTACTTTGGCCCGGGGCTGGGTTTGTACCCACCACCCTCAGTATATGGGGCCAGCGCCCTACTCACTGAGCCCCAGGCTCTGCCCTCTTTTTTGTTGTTGTTGTTGCAGCTTTTGGCCGGTTCTGGTTTTGAACCCACCACCTCTGGTACATGGGGCCAGCGCCCTAGTCCTTTGAGCCACAGGCTCCACACTTTACCAAGCTTTCTTAGTAATCTTTATATTTGTCAAAAGTTTCAAAAAGCTCTAGTGAGCCATTGCTAATACTGCTAAGGGTCACCCTGTCACATGAGGTTGGTGAATGGCAGAGAGGGTCTACACCGACCTTTTGCCAGTGGTGTGGCTGCTTTTAGACATGTGAATGCAGCCAGTGGCTCACCACTTCCCTAAAAGTGTAAAAACCCCGGAGAGAATGGGCATTCCCGTGTAGGAGTGTTTGCCTCTGAATATCTGTAAGCATTATTCCTGAATAAACTTGCTGCTAGTATGTGAGAGAAGTAAAATTAATTCTTGCTTTGAACCAAAAAAAAAAAATGATTGTATGTTTGTAATAATTAAGAGATGAAAAGAAATATTGTTTTCTTCATAATAAGCATATTTCCACCGTAATGTTAGAGACCTTTTCAATACAGGAACTGAGAGTCGTCTCTCAGAGGTGTGAAGGAACAGTTAATAATGTCTCCTTAATTCTGCAACATTTGGAGATTTCACAGGAGCCTTGTAATGCTGTTTTGATAAGTGTAATAAAGTGGGAAACCGACCTGAGTAAATACATCGAATAGAAAAACAAGTCACGGTAGTCTAAATATAAGATTGAAGGTAGTTCCTTTAAACTTCCAGTACAAAATATACCTCAGGACAAATAGAATGTACTGGATAAACCCAAACAGTTCTCATTTTAGATGTCAGAGCCAGGTCAGGATGTGCTGGAAAATGTGAGCATCTGAAAGATAGGTTCTAAGGTGTTTGCAAGAACTAATGGAAGTTTGAGATTTATTTTGCCACTATCAACATTTGTTTTTTGGAGAATTTCTGGGAAATGATATTACATCATTTTTTAAAAAATAATTCCTGGGCGTTGCCTTGTTGACAGCCAACATAAACTGCATCTCCTTGGATCAAAGAAGCTACCCCAACAAACAAAAACTAGGCAACACCAGGAGTTAAATCTTTCAACCTGCGAGAGAAATACAGCCAGAAGAAGAGGAAAGGACAGGGTGTTTGGAAGGGAGGTGGTAGCTTTATTTAAATGCTGAGACTCTCAAAAAATAATAATAATAAAATCAGTGGTATTTATAGAGCATTTTATACGTCCTAGCACTGTTTGCTAAGAGCCTTACACACACTGTTTCATTTCAGCCTCGAAAAGCTCCTCCGAGGTAAGTACTGTTATTGTTCCCATTTGCCAGATGAGGAAACAGAACATTCACTGGCTGAAGGCCGCAAGGGCCGGAAGCTCTGTTCCCTCCCTGCTGGAGTATATAGGGCACATCACTTCCTAACATTTGCAGTGTTCCAGGCGCCTCTCACAGTATTTTACAGGTGTCAACTCTTTTACTGCTCTCCACAATAACTATTAAAGACAGACTCTGCTGGCCGCATTTCATACATGACGAAATGAGGAGTCACAGAGACTGAGCGAGCGATCCAAGATCCCCCAGCTAAGCGCCAGGGTGGGGTCCAGACCCAGGCAACCTCGGCTCAGAAGTCAAGATTTTCATCCCTTCACCTTACTGCATCTTGGGGAGCAAAACAGTTTTCAATCTTGGATACGTAGTTTCCAAATTGCACTCTGTGTATGGCAGTCAACAGTTTAAGACAGTGGGGAGAATATTTCCTTTATTTCATTCATTACAAATCCAGCGAGAACTGAAGAAAGGCTTCAGTTGCCCATGAGATGATTAGATTTTTCATTACCAGCTACTGGCAATGTGAGAAGTGAGGTGGGGTTAGTAGAAAATTGGGGGAGAGATTGTGGCCATAAAGTCACAGTGGCAAGCCATGACAAGAAAGGAACAAAATACCTACCTGAGCTTCTTTGGAGCCTGGGCTCCAAAGTAATTACTGAGTGGAACAGAAAAATAAGATAACTAATTGTTTAGTAGCTAAGTCTACACACACACACACACACACACACATTACCTCTGAACTTTATCCTTCTTTTAGGGGAAGGTGTTATTTACACCTGCCATTAACAACACTTGTCTATCTTTTAACAGCTTCCACTGAAGATTGAATCTATCTGTATTCCAAATATATATGCCTTTGAGAGAAGAGTTTCAATGCACAGTAATGCATTGAAAATAAAATTTATTCTTTTAAATAAAATAATATTTACGAAGTCCTTACCATGCACAAGAATTTATTTCAGCTCTCGACTGAGCTATCAGCCAGCTGTTTGAGAAGATGAAGAAATGATCCTTTTTGGTGGTTATAACTGTTCACTTATTTGTCACTCGTGGTACATGTACAATGTGAGTTGTAGGCTCGGGGGGACTGGGGACACGTTTCTCATTGTAACCATCCAGGGACACAGAATGATGGGCTGATGGAGGGTCACCTTAGGTAAATGCTTCTGTCATACTGGAAGGGTAAGACGAGAATTGCGTAGAGGCTCTTAATGCTGCCTCCTGGAAGTAACGTCTACTCCACCCACATTTCATTGGCCGAAGCAAGTCCCACAATATTCCTAACTTTAGAAAAGACAACAAACTTAGCATGTTTCTGAGTCTGTTTTGTACTACTGAAACAGAATACTTGAGAGTGGATAATTTATAAAGAAAAGAGGTTTAATGGGCTTATAATTCTGGTAGCTGGAAGGTTCCAGATTGGGCATATGCATTTGGTGAGGGCCTTGGGCTGGTTCCGCTCATGGCAGAAAGCGGAAGGGGAGTGGGCATGTGCCATGAAAAGGAAGAAGCAAGAGACAGAGACCAAGAAAGCCTGATTCCTTTAAACAACCCCCCTAGCAGGGACTAATCAATTCTCTAGAGGGCAAGAATTCACCTTGTAGAACGTTACTCTTCTCTCCTGAGGGACTCCCCCAGGACCCAATCACCTCCCATCACTGCCACACTGGGGACCAAACTTCATCATGACCTTTGATGGAGACAAACCACATTCAAACCATATCAGCATGTGCTTAGGAAGGAGAACCGAACTCATTTGCCTACACCCACAGTGACTATGACACTAAGCAAATGTCATTGAGCAAAGGAAGTTGAATGTCAGAAGATGGAAGTATGTGACCACCAAAATAGGCCCCCTTTAAATTTGTGGATCTCAAAATAAAGACCCTGCTTGAATGATAATGTGTTTAAAAAATGAATTGGGAGGCCTTTAGGCTGAGCTGACCCCATTGTCCTGGGTTCCTTTGTAAACGACCAAAGCCCAGTTCAATGTAAACGGTAAGCTTAACCTATCAGAAACCAGCAACTAACCTCTAACTAGGGACTTTCCACTGGAGTGAGCCAAATGAGGCTACTGCTTCATTTTTTTTTATTTAACAAATGAACAGTTTATTAAGAATTAAACAAAGGTATGATGTGATACAGTACAAGCAAGACACTCAAGATAGGTATAATAGTACTATTCACACAAAAACTTAAATTTCACCTCAAAAAAATCACAAGACAAAAGAGAAAGCAATTTCGCTGTTATAAGATAAGATATTTCATGCAAAGTATTAACTCTGTCCCCCCCAAAACCCAACCTCCCAAAAAACAAAAAACTATCTGGAAATATTGCTATGCTAACATATTAACCACAGTATAATCATTCATAGGAAAACAGTAATTAAGCAATGACTTAAATGAAATAACAAAGTTCAAACTATCACAAACCCATAGACCACAATGATTTTACAAGACAAGCAATTCCAGAAATCTTATAAACAATAAAAAAGAAGAAATATTTCAATATCGTTCTACTTGATCTGGATACACCTGATGCTGAAATTGAAGAAAATATATTGTTATAAAAGGAAATTATAAACATGTTTCACTTATAAATGAGGATGCAATATCCTGAACAACATATTGAGAAGTTGAATTAAAAAATTGATGTTTAAGTAATGTACTTTGGTCAAAATTGAGTCCAATTTACATGAAAGTTAGTCACTTAACAAGTCAAATACTGTCTTTGTCTTGCTTCTGAGGGAGTTTTGGAGCCCCAACTGCCTGAGGTCTGGAGCTGCCCTATTCATGAATCAAGTCTGCTCAATGAATTCTGTAATATTGGCATGTGCCTCAGTTTACCTTTTACCGTTAGCAATGTTTTATTAGGTGCACAGGGACTTGGGGACAGGGCCAGATGAAGCTAGGAATATAGAGACAAGTGCAAAAAAAACAAACAATAACCAAAAAAACACCCCAAACCATACTGTCCTGGTACCCGTTTAAGAATTTGCAACCAGATCCTGAAGTTGCCAGATGTCTATGGGCCCTGTGATCACAGAGGGAATGGCATGTGAGAAAAGGAAGAGAAAATACTGGAGAGCAAATGACTCTTAGTGAAAGCAATCTTGTGAAAAGGCCATAGCTCAGCCCTGGCAGACTCTGGGATTTGGTTACCACCTTGCCACATAGGACTTCATGAATTTGGCCTTGATCTTTGCCTCACAGAACGCCAGAGTCCCTGCTGTTCTCCACGCCAGGAGGCTAGGGAGAAATGATCTTTCATTACTGACAACACTTAACTTTTGTGTGTGCGTGTGTGAAATGAAGCAGCAGTCAGGACCACGCATGTGTGAAGGAAAAAAACGAGGGCTCATCACAAAAGGGAAATGGGCATGACATCGTCCCCTAGGGCTTCTCCCCCAAAAGAGGATGTTGTCTATAGGGACTGGGTTTCTCTGTAAAATGGAAGTGCCATTGTGTCTGAGGAAGCTGTTGAATCATCAGCCTTCCATACTGAGCCCTGGAGTTCGCCCTCTATAACCCCGCTGGAAAGTATAAAGCATACTTGAAATCTCAAACAAGACCTCTGATTACTCAGAGCGTAACAGGTTCTCAGCTGGACAGCTTGATCTTCCTGTTGGTCAGAGCCTTCTGCTCTGCAGCTGTGAGGGGGTGAAACACGAGGCAGCTATTTAGGTCTCTTTAATAAGGTACAAAATCAGTGTGTCTCGCCGCACTGCACCAAGGGCGCAAGTCACGGTGCAGCCCCCCAACTAGCAGTATCAGCATTACCTGGGAGCTTGATAGAAATGTGGGAGCTGAGGCCTCACCCCAGACCAGCTAAGCCAGAATCTGTATTTTAACAATGTCCCCTGGTGCTATGTGTCCACGTTAAAGTCTGAGAAATGCTGTTCTCCAAAGTTTTAGACCACCTGGGAAAGACGTCCGTGCTGCTGTCCTCTACTGGAGGTAAGAAAGGAGAATGGAGGCTGACTTTTCCAGCTCACCTTTTGTTAAACAGTGAAGCGAGCACCAAACACCCAATTATGAATTCACCTGCCTCAGATTCTGTCTAAAACAGCCAGTCTTTGCAGGAATGCAACTGCACTGAGGACAAGTCCATCTTGGTATGTCCCTGTAGCAACTAAAAGTTGAAGTTTTTAAAAATTGGTTTTGTAAGCTTGCTTTCATAGACTTACTTCTCCTGGCCTAGCAGTTAGACACACACGTCTGATCGTTCTAATTCTCTCTTCTCTCCATCAGTACTGACCAAGGACAGATGAGGACAGGTGATTGTTTGCATAACATGTATGTCCATTTATAGGGCTTCAATGGAATGTTGTCTTTTTTCCTTTGCTCTGTTTTGTTTGAACCTAGCTGGGCAGTCTGGACTATGTCCTGCTTGACTGCATGCATCTGGGCTTAAGTCTGCTATGTGCATCTGGGAGCCTGAGGACAGTGCTGAGAGTTGCCACTGTGGGGAAAAGGCTCAAGTGACTTACTCTCTGTATTTTTTCAAAAGTTATGATAGTGCACTTTTAAATGCTAATGCTCAATATCAGAGCAGCTTAACGTAAAAATGAAGTTTTATGTGCTATGGAAAATATCATCATGATGTATGTGTTAATCATATCTCTATCTGCTTTGGGAATTTAAATAAGGCAAGTAAATAGATGTACCCAAAGTCAAGGAGCCAACATGTAAAAAAATACTCTGTAGCCAGGTGTGGTGGTGTTCATGGGTGTGCCTGTGGGAGGCTGAGGCAGGAGGATTGCTTGAGCCCAGGAGTTTGAGGCTGCTGTGAGCTATGATGACACCACTGCACTGGTGCAACAGAATGATATTCTGTCTCAAATTAAAAAAAAAAAAAAAAGATGCTTTGCATAGCATTTATTTCTTAATCTCACAAATTTCTTCTCTCCCTTCTAAAAATGAAGTTGATAATGATGGGGTCCAGGACCTATGATCCTAAAACATAGCACTTTGACATTTGGGTGTTTTTATCTTTTATTTATCTTTTTTTTTGGAGACAGAGTCTCATGCTATGGTGCTGTGGTGCCAGTGTAGCTCACAGCAACCTCAAACTCCTGGGCTCAACCAATCTTCCTGCAACAGCCTCCTGTGTAGCTGGGACTGCTGGCACCCACCACAATGCCCAGCCGATTTTTCTATTTTTAGTAGAGACAGGGGCTGACTCTTGCCCAGGCTGGTCTAGAACTCCTCAGCTTAAGGGATCCTCCTGCCTTAGCCTCCCTAGAGTGCTAGGATTACACACTGAGCCATGCTGAGCCACACCGGCCAGCCACACATTGGCATTTGAGAAAAGAGAAGCAGGAAGGTCAATCTCACCTTCCTTCTTCCAGCTCCTCTCCCCTGAAACAAGCCCTCAAATTTAGGAAGGCTACTCAAAGCAGACCATAAGATCTCAATTGGACAGGGGCCCTCCCTCAACCTAAAGGAAAGGAACATCTTCACCTGTGAAGGCCACATAGAGGAATCTGAACGAACGGGCCAAACAAACAGAACAAACAGTTCCCCCTAGTTTGTTACCGTCAGATCATACTTTTTCATCACTGTCCACATCTTCAACGAAATTCACATAAAAAACACACAAGTCTCCCCATTTCTTTGGGTCTTCATTTCCTTAGGAAATTTCTCTTGTCACATAAAACTTACATTAAATATATCTGTATGCTTTTCTCTTGTTAATTTCCCTTTTGTTATAGGGGCCTCAGCCATAAACCTAAGATGGGAAGGCAAGATATTTCTTTTCCCAACGATACAGTAGGTATAAATGTGTGTTTCAACGTTATTGGTGACATCTCAGAAACTGTGTTCTCTAGAGAGTATCTATGACACACTATTCTCGACAGCCTTTAAATAATCTCTAGTAAAATAGTAGAAAGAACATTTCCAGGCGACAATGGGGCTGGAAGTGATATGACGTTTGTACGTGATGAAATACTCATTTTTCTGAAATGCGGAATCTGTGGAAAGAGGAATTATGACTAGTATTTACAACAACTTTTCATAAACATCCCCAAATTCCAGGCACAAGACAAAAGGCATGAGTCATATCACAGTAGGCGCTGTGGCCAGGGAAGTGGCCCTTATGAAGATTGCTTCCCTAATGCCTGAGAATGGCTCTTAGGAGATCTGTAGGAAGCTGATAATAGGGTATTTCACTTGAGTATCACCAGTAAAAATCTGGGTTTTGATCAAGGGCATTTCCTCAGCTAAAAATGTCATGTTTCCAGATCTTGATTGGATTTGTTGGTAGGTCATGATCGAACAGACTGAAAACTTGAAAAAGCAATGAGTATGATTGTGACCCCTTCAATTTGTGTCGTCACATCCATCAAGTGATAAGATTACCCTGATGGCTGTGCCTTGAGTTTGCCTATGTGCTGCGGTTTTGGGGGCCAGGAAGGACCTCTACCCTTGTCGGCAGCGTGTCAGCACCCCACCATTTCTCCATAGGAGGCCTTCCAGTGGGTGGAGGCGGCGGGACCACATGCTGGGACGCCACCGCTGAGGTCCCTCTTGGTCCGAGGTAAGTTAGACATGGGCCTTTTCACAAGCATTCCCGATGACTCTCAGGAGGTGATCTTCGGAATGTTTGGAGAAACTAAAACTTAGTTAATCCTCATGTTTTAAAGAAATTCATAATTTGAAAAAAGAGAAAATAACAACTGTTTGTGAGATGTTGGAGAAATTGGAATACTAATATATTCCTGGTGGGAATGAACCTCAAAAAGTTAAATAGCTCGAGTAATAACCATGTGATTCAGGAAGTCCTCTTTGGTTGACCCCAAAGACTTGAAATCAGGGTCTCAGAGAGATATTTTCATACTTCCCCAGCAGCATTATCCCAATCGTCAAAAGAAGGAATCAACCCCAAGATCCACTGGAAGATAAGTGGATAAACAAAATGTGGTGTATATTGTCTTATGTGTACAGTGGAATAGTATCCAGCCTTAAGAAGGAAGGGAATTATAACATATGGTACAATATGGATAAACCTTAAGGATATTAAATTAATGAGCCAGACACAAAAGATCAAATCTATGGAGCTGCTTACATAGGGGATCTGGAGTAGTAAAATTCATAGGGACAGAAAGTAAAAGGGGGGTTGCCAGGAGTTTGGGGAGGAGATAATGGGAAATGGGTGTTTAGTGGGTACAGAGTTACAGTTTGGAGATGAAAAGAGTTCTGGAGATGGATGGTAGAAATGGTTACACAACCATGTTTGTGTCATTAATGCCACTGAAAAATCCTCTTTAAAATGGTAAAGATGGCTCAGCGCCTGTAGCTCAGTGGCTAGGGTGCAAGCCACATACACCAGAGCTAGTGGGTTCGAATCCAGCCCCGGCGCCAAACAACAATGACAACTACAACAAAAAAATAGCAGGGCATTGTGGCAGGTGCCTGTGGTTCCAGCTATTTGGGAGGCTGAACCAAGACAATCACTTAAACCCAAGAGTTTGAGCCTGCTGTGAGCTGTGATGCCACGGCAATCTACCGAGGTGACAAAGTGAGACTCTGTTCAAAAATAAAAAAAAGGTAAAGATGATAATTTTTGTTATGTCTATTTCGCCACAATTAAAAAGAATAATTTAAAAAATGAGTCAATATCCCTTCAAGGGAAAAGACATTACACAAAGAATAAATTATTAACTCTGTGACTTTGTTTTGCAGTTAGATAAAAAAGGTATGGGTCAAAACTCACTTTTAAAAATTAAGGATTTTCCGGGAGGGGGGGAGAGAGGATAAAGGGTGAGATCACACTTGAGGTACATCTTTGAAGGGTCAGGAGAAAACTACTAAATGCAGAACACAAATGTTTTCACACAGTAAATGAGAAAATCTCAAGAACCAATGTTTTAGATGAAACTGTTTCAGAAAGGAAGAAATCAATGTACTTTTGATTAACTTTCAAAACATTTATTTATCTCCAAAAGGTGTCCATCCACGTTGACCCAGCTTTCACCCCACCTTACCTTTTTCCAATTGGAGATGTTGCTATCACATACATAGCAACTGACCTCTCCGGCAACCAAGCCAGCTGTACTTTCCATATCAAGGTTATTGGTAAGTCTGCAAGTCATTGTGTAGGTTCATGAAAACAATCCAGCACCCTGGGGACTTTGCTTCTCCTTTGTCGCCAACCACCTCCTTTACATTGATTCTTCTTAACTGGCATTGAAACTTGCTCAAGCCACTTCCTCTTTGAACCTACACATCCTTTAACTACTACAGCTTCTCTCTGATTTCTTCCCATGTGGGCCTTTTGAGAATTTTCTAGTGATTGCCATCTCTTTCTTCTTAAGTGCCACTAATTCTCAGTTTGCTCAAGTCTGGCTTCTGTGCCCTTCACTCATCTAAACTGCTGTCTTCGAGGTCACCAGTAATCTCAGTTGTTACTCTGACTGCAAGCTTCTTTCACACTAGTCTTTTTTGTTTTTCCCCATTTTTCTTCCATGTCTTTGACCTCTTTCTGAGTCTTTTCTCAAATGGTGATCATCTCCAAGGGTCCAGCCTTGCCTCTCCCTCTCTTTCTCTTTCTCTTGTTTTCTGGGGTGACTTTGTTAACAGAAAAGTCCCAGATTTCTAGCCCCAGTTCTAATTTCTTTTCTGAAATCCAAGCTGATATGTAAAACTGCCTCCTGGACTTTCCCGTATGGATGTTTCACTTGCACTTCACATCTAATTGATTTCCTAGCTCTGAAAAGCATTCAACCAACTACTCAACTACTAAGCAAGAATGCGGAAGTCATCCTTGATTCCGCCATCCTAGTGTGCTGGTGTCACTTCCTTGATGTCTCTGAAGTGTGTCCTGTTCATAACTGTTATTGGGCTGAATCTTATTGGGGGCGGAGCCTGGTTTACTGTATAATCTCCCAATTGGTCTTTCTGCCCATTACCAAGACATAATACTGGAGAGGCAGGAACTGTAGCAATCTGTAGTGGTCAAGAGCATGGATTCTGAACCCAACCTGCTTGAGTTTCTATTAACCCCATCACTTAAAGACAATGTGACCAATTGCCTCTCTGTACTTCACTTTCTTTACCCCCAAATAGGATAGGATTAATAAACTATATTAATTATTTATAATTATATAAATTAATATAGGTGTACAACCTATATTAATTAAAACAAATTAAATATTATATATAAATTAAATAAATATTATATTATTTATAACTATATAAATTAAATGTATTGCCTCATAGGGTTATTATGTGGTTTTTAATTAGTTACAACATATAAACCACTTGCACTAGTGCCTGATGTATGTTAAGCTTTATGTAAAATCTAATGATAGTGCCATGTAGACGTTTTGCTCTATTTGCCACAGATCTATTTTTAATATGTTTATTTTAAAATTTAATACATGGAATTCATTTTGTTCTCAACATTTTGTATAACATCTTGAAATAACTAATGTATGTCAAACTGATTCCTCATCCTATAAATTATAGTTTTGGTAAAAGTAGCTAAGACTGATATAAAAATCAGTCTAACTCATTTCATAGTGCTTAGTTTTTTTGGATCGCCTTTTCAATGTTGTTTTAAACATGAGCTTTACCAGTTCCATGAAAAATATGTTGGATTTTTTAAATCTGATACTGTGATTTTAAACTTGGCAATGTGATTCACAGCATTTGCCAAGTTTTAATTTTTCGTAATGAAGAGTCAACATAGCGAAAAGTGAAATGTGCACTGGTGTGTCGAGCTAGACGCTCACTGACTGTTCAGCTAGGAAAGAGAGGAAAGGAAAGGGAAGGAAGAAGGGGGAAGAAAAAGAGAGGGGAAGGGGAAAGGCAGTAAGGGGTGAAAGAGTGAGAGACTGAGAGATAGAGACAGAAACTGAAGAAAAGATCCCAAAGCATACATTTTCCTGATCTTCTTCAAGGTACTACTGTCGTCCTGATAAATGAGAGCTAGGCAGGAATATTGGTTCCCTTGCTTCGAAATAAGTTTCCAAGTCCTTTGGGGACAATGCATCTGTTAGTCCCTTCAATTCTCTTGACAGTCATTGACCGAGTCTTCCCACCTTCCTATACCTGGGATACAACACTAAATGTTTGGCTAAAAATGAGATAAGCTTAAGAAAATCTTGCACTGTCCATTCGTCATGTCTTTTGGGAAAATAGTTAATACTGCCAGATTTATAAATTTAGCTATGCATTGATTTGGTTCAGCATCCTCATGACCTACTATGACAATTTCTTCATTCTTTTCTTTATTCAACAACTGGTTTTGAGCTGCTGTTACCAGCCATGTGATGTGCTGTCTACTGGGGGGCCTAACGCTGAGCAAAAGAGACTCCATGACTGATCTGCAGAGTTTATAGTCTAGTAGAGCAACAAATCTAACATACTGTACTAATGAAATGACAAGCATGGATAAAAATGGAAAACATATCCATGAGGCCTAGCTTTAAGTAGGAATCTATATATTCTCACAGGTATAGGAGAATTTAATTTCAGAGTATGTGTTTTCACGTGAATAGAAATACCCAGGTCTTGGCGCCCGTGCCTACAACTTAGGACCTTAATAACCTCAGGCAAGTATCTTAAGTTAGCCTAGTCTAACATACCTCACCTAGAAAATTAGAAAAATATGTGTCTTGTCTCCCTCAAATCTCAAAGGCATGTGACAAAATCTACAATTGTACTAAAATTACTTCCTATACACCCTAGTTGTTCTTTATTGACTTCCTAAAATCTCTACCACACTCACCAGGACTTTGAAATCAGGCTCATTCACCCACCTCAAATGCACCCTTCACCCTGGATTCCTGACTCAGCAACACAGACTCCGTTTGTTAGCTTCTACTATGGCTTTCATCTTCCCTCCTTTTCCCCACTTCCAGCTTCACATTCTGGTCTTTGCCTTCACCTAGAATTTATTAACCTTAGAAATGAGTAACTCCAGTGTCCCAGCTCTGGATATAACCTCCTGGCCGTCCATCAATGTCACACCCACATTGACATCTTGCTTATTCTACAGCGTGACTCATATCTCCTTCCATTTAACCATCTCCTGTCTTGACCATTCAGATAAGAGGAGGATCATGGTGATCCCTGCTGTGGCCCCATCCTCCCCACTTCCAGGTGGGCCAGTCCGACAACTGTAGGCAGTGTCCACAAATTAAATACCCACCTCATCCAGACTTGCCTATGCATAGCTGTGCTCAGGAGATTTTAGGAACCTGGTATTTCTTCTTCCAAAGGGAGAGAGCAGTAGAGTGAAAAGCAGCTCTTTCTTTTGCCTTAGGGATCAGAAATAAGATGTCATCAACGCAGCCACAGGATCAGCCTTATTTTGTATAAGATTCTCTGCCAGCACAACAGACTTCCCTTCTCTCTTGCAAATCCTGTCATCATTTTAAAATATCACTTATGACTTCTTCGTCTGATTTCACATTCTTCAGATGTAGAACCACCTGTCATAGACTGGTGTAGGTCTCCGCCTCCCATCCAGGTGTCCGAAAAGGAGCACGCCGCAAGCTGGGATGAGCCTCAGTTCTCGGACAACTCAGGTATGGTGACAAGGGTTTTGTTGTCAGCATCGTAACACTGAATTATATTTTATTGTAAAAAAGCTTTTTAAAAGGATAAAAGAGAAAAGGCAAATGACAACTAAGTAGAATGAACAATTATATAAATTAATGTTTTAATGCTAGAATAAATATAATTTAATATTATTACGTGTACCTATTCATGGGTTTTTCTTCATTCAATATTTAAGAGCACTTAGGTATTATATCTAAAAGTGTTCTAATGAATATCTTCCATCTCCAAGTGTATGTTGTCCTGGAAGCATAACCTGACAAATTATAAAAGGTCATAGGAAGTAGGAAAAACCCTGAGCAAATACAAGCTGAAGTTCAGTGTCAATGTTGCATTAAAACTCGAAAACAACACTAAAAATGCTGATTAAATAGATTTCTTAAACTCCTAGTGTTCCGATAGACCAGCGGTTCTTAACCTGGTGGGTCATGACCCTTTTGGGGGTCTCCTGCATATCAGATGTTTACATTATGATTCATAACAGTAGCAAAAAATTACAGTTATGAAGTAGCAGCGAAAATAATTTTATGGTTGGGGGTCACCACAATATGAGGAACTGTGTTAAAGGAAGGTTGACAACCACTGCAATAGACTGACCTATTCAAAGAAAATCATTTTTTCAGTAAAACTTTCTCAGCTTAATAGGATTTTTGAGATTGTTATATTATAGTACATTTAAATAGTAAATCTTTTATTTTCTGCTACTGCACAAATCAGCATAAATAAAATGCCCAGCTGACTTGCATAAAGAGAAAATGACACATCAAATCAAAGAAGAGACTAACAAAGTGACTATAGACCAATAACCCCAACTGGGTCTTTTCTTTCCTTTCTAGGGGCTGTGCTGGACATCACCAGAAGTCATACTCAAGGGGACCTTTTCCCTCATGGGGAGACTATAGTGCGGTATACGGCCACTGACCCCTCAGGCAATAATAGGACATGTGAAATCCACATTGTCATAAAAGGTATTTTCTTCTGAATCCTCACCACAAAATCTAGTTGACATTTGTTATCTGTGATTGTTATAGTCCACTAATTGTGCAAGAAAATAGGTTATGAGCATTAGAGTTTTGAAGTTAGAATATCAACAGATTTTATTTAGGTTTCCAATTGTCATTTCTTAACCTCATGAAAGATAGAAATATAGAGAATATTTCTATTCTAATTATCTAATACTGTCTCTCTTTCTCTGAGACATAGCCTCCCTCTATTGCTGGGGATAGAGGGCAGCGGCATCATCGTAGATCACAACAACCTCAAACACTTGGGCTCCAGTGAGCTTACTGTTTCAGCATCCAGAATATTTGGAACTACAGGCATGCAGGCACCCACTGCTACACCCAGCTAATTTTTGTATTTTTTGTAGAAATGGTGTCACTATGTTTCTGAGGCTGGTCTAGAACTCCCGGGCTCAAGCAATTCTCCTGCCTCTGCCTCCCAAAATGCTAGGATGATAGGCATCAACCACCAAGCCCAGCCTCTAATAATATCTTTAATTAACATTTTATGCATCCTTTATCTCAAGTTACGATGTGTGGTTGTCATAACCTTATTTTAAATGCTTGAGGAGACAGATTCTGAAAATGCACTCGCCTCATGTTATCCACTTTTCATTTTCATTAAAGAAACGGCAAAAAGAATAACTCCACATTAGAAATATTTTTAGCTTTTTGTAAAATGTGCACAACCTCTACTTACAGAGAGAGACAGCTTTTCAACATATGCCCAGGCCCATCTAGGAAACAAAAAACAGACATTGACACTCTCCCACACGAAGGACTTATGAAAGTTTTCTCTAGAAATAGCTGTAGACTGGAGGAGTTCTTTTCAAAATTCAGCTTAAGCTCCTGGAATTTAATTTATACTTTTCATACTTTTTTTTTTGTACAGGTTCTCCCTGTGAAGTGCCATTCACACCTATAAATGGGGATTTTATATGTGCTCAAGATAGTGCTGGAGTTAACTGCACTTTAAGTTGCTTAGAGGGCTACGATTTCACCGAAGGGTCTACCGAGAAGTACTACTGTGCTTATGAGGATGGCATCTGGAGACCACCATATTCCACTGAGTGGCCGGACTGTGCCAGTAAGTTTCAGTTTTGTTCTGAAACCTTACTGTGTGTGTATATTTCCAAGAGCTATAACAGAAAATTGCCTTACAATAGGAATTAGTGGGAAATGGTGCCACGAATTTGAAATGCTTATGAATACAAAGATTGCCCTTCCTTGGATTTAAATTATTAGCCACCAGAGTGACTATAAATTGCATTGCTGTAGGACAAGATATAGTCTTCAGCAGAACCCTCTTGGCCCTTTCGTTATTTGTCAGAAACATCTGAAGATTGGTCAGCGTGTGACTCTTTTTTTTTTTTAATTTTTATTAAATTATAATTGTGTACATTGGTGCAATCATGGGGCACAATGTGCTGACTTTATATACATTCTGAAATATTTTCATTGAACTATTTAACATTGCCTTCATGGCCTTTTAATCACTATATGAAAACATTTATATTCTACATTTAATAATTTTCACCTGTACCCTTCTAAGATGCACCGAGTCAGCGTGTGATTCTTGACCTGCAAACTTGTGTTTAAAGTCTTGTAGTCTGCAGAAGAGCTTGTATTTAAAATAAGATCTAAAATATGTAAGGGAATAAAATACATCAGTCGCATTTTCTCTAGATTTGATTTAGATTTAGAGGTATTCTACATTGTTAAATATATATTGTTATAAAAATAACCTCTTCGTCTAGCATACATAAATACCCTCTGAAGTGAATCTTTCATCCAATATCATAAATGGGAGTTTAAATGCCAGTGTTTTGAATAAAAAAGATGAAGTTCACTTACTTGAGCTCTTTCCCCCCTCCCCAAATTAGGGAAACAAATAAAAGCAATACCACTCATTCACCTTTTTCACAGATTTAGGTGGCAGGATGCTATTAGGGAACATTGTCCCTGAATACTTTGGGGCATTTTGCTGAGTATAACCATACAAGCTTCTGATCCAAAGAGAAATATATCTCTGTGGAAACTATACTTTCAAAGAATATAATTGTGCAAAAATAGTACTTAGAAATTTTCCAATGTCAGTTTTTGCTCTAAGATAGATACAAATAGATGTATATAAATAGAAAATAGAATAACTTTGAATTAGCCAGGATTTTTCAAAGCTTTCCAGGAATATAACGACAGCAATTTTTCTATAACAATCCCAGAAATCATGTCAGAATGAAAATACTAAATTTCAATTATTGCATAGAAGGTTACACCTTTGTTTTAAAAACACTAACCAACTGAAGCTGTTCTGTCTGACATTTTCCAGTAAAACGTTTTGCAAACCATGGGTTTAAGTCCTTTGAGATGCAGTACAAAGCCACTCGTTGCGATGACACAGATCTTTTGAAGAAGTTTTCTGAAGCCTTTGAGACAACTCTGGGGAAAATGGTATGTCAGTAGTAGTAATTCTCTCTTGTTTGTCATTTTTTAAGGACGCTGGTAAGGTTCTCCTAGCCTCTCAGGGTCATTTGCAACTGAAATTTCCTATCCTGACTACTTCCCTCTTTGTGATCCAACCTCGTAGCTAATGTTTAGAATTATTCATAAGTTGTGGACTTCTGGAAGGAATCATAAGTCAATCCACATGAAAATGGCCTTGAATTTTTTAAAACACCATTTAAAAATCAGTGAAGCTCGGGACCCCATCAGTAGAGAATGCCTGCTTTATTCTTCTAAGTCTGACAAAGATGCCAAATATTGTCAATGATATTTCTTTACGATAAGGAGATAACTGAACATTTAAAAGATTGTTTTTCATGTACTTTCATGGACTCTTTAGCCATTGTAAGAAAGCAGAGCAATATCTGTAACTATATTGAACGTCTTAAAGGCAGGAAACGACCCAAACACATATTTGTATGCCTAGCAGAGCAGGTTGCACTTCACTTTCATGCTAACAGCATTTTATTCTGCTGCTTGCCCTGTGCCAGGCGCTGTTATAAATCCACTAAACATACTGACTGACATCCATCCATTCAATGGACACTCGCTGAAAAAGGGTTTATTTAAATCTGCTTAATAAAACCAAATTCCAATAAAGGAAAAAATGTTATTATTGTTGTTAAACCAAGACAATATTACAGTCATTAGGCCCCTATGTAGACCTATACTTGGAAGGTAACAATATACTCATACTAATTAAACCCCGTCCCAGCTGGTAAAACACTCCCTAAGTGTTATGTAGGACCCACACTGAAAATCGTGTGGAAGTGAGTTTTATCAAGTGTCTTATGACATGCTAAATTGTAGCAGGTGAAAAATGGTATAATGGATCAGAAAGTTCTAATTAAGTTGATTTGTTCATTTAATAAATATTTAGTAAGTCTCTATGTACTAGCCTGGACACTAGGAATTTAGATCTAAATAAAATAATCCAAACTCCACGCACTATGAAACTGACATTGTAATGAATAGAGAAACAATAAGCAAATTGCAACGGAGATGTGTAGCCTGTCAGTGGATATGCTATGGAATAAAACAAAGCAGAAGATGGAAAAGTCTCACTAGTCAGGTTCCTGTTTGGGGAGAGACCAGAAGGGCGGAGGCCATGACCCATAATAGGGAAGAATGGTCCAGACAGAGGGGATAGCAAGTGCAAAGGCCAAGACACTTTGAACCCCTGAAAAGTCATGAGTGGCAAGAGCAAAGAGGATGATGGGATGAGTGACAGATGATCAAAGAGACCAAGTGAAGTAGAAGAAGAGGGGGTGCAAAGAGAAATCAAACTGGGGAGAGCCTTGAAAATCACTGCAGAGACTTTGCCTCTAATTCTAAGTGAGATGGAAAGCTGTGTGAGGGGACCCGTTTACTCGGGACCTTGACTGTGGGAGAAGCAGAGGGTAGGAGAGAAAGAGGACAACTCAGGAAACTAAAGCAGGAGAGCGGGTGGCTTGGGTGGCCCTGGAGGTGATGAGAACTGAATGGGTTTTGGATATATTCTGAGAGTGGGTTCAGTCGGACTTGGTGATATCTTGGACATAGACTGTTAGACAAAGAGAGGGGTCAAGGAGGCAGAGCACACAAGGGCCCACATGCAGCTAGTGGGTACACGTGGTGGTGGAAGTGTGTGAAAGAAAGATCTTTCCTGAATTCTGTTTAATCAAGTGTAAAAAGGCATCACCTGAGAGTAAGAATGAGGCGGTGTCACTGGAGGTTTGTAAAGAGAGGAGATGGTGTAAAATTATTCTCTAAGAGGACATGAACTCACATACTGAAGAAATGTAGTAGGATTGGCAGTCAGCAGGGTTGGGTCAAGCCATTACTGACCACGTGGGCACAGGTGTAGAAAAGCAGAATGATTAGATCAACTGGGCTTAAGGGTTCTCCAGGCAAACACACCGAGGAGGAGGCTCGCAGGGAGGGCCCAGTCATGGTGACAGACCATGGCAGCTGCAATGGGAGCATGAGGAAGTGAAGACATGAGGGGCTGAGGGCGACGCGGTAGGGTGGATGGATTACACGTTCTGATGAACTTAAGAACTGTTGGATTCCTGAGAAGGAAACAGGGCACAGTTACTGATAGGGACAAGGGCTGAAGGTATGGCCAGGGGGGTGAGTGACAAAATAGGCTGGAAGACGAGAGAAGAGGAAAAGAAACTAAGACTCTAAAGAGTTGGAGGGATTAGCTAGGTGGCTGCAGAAACCACCAAGAATTAGAACAGGAATGAGGGAGCGACTCAGAGTGGGGACGTGCTGCAGACGCCTGCCACAGGAGGACCAGCGAGTGGCAGAGGCGAGGGCAGGAGCTTCAGAACCGTGAGGCTTTCAGTAAGGTGTGAGGGAAGGTGCTCTGGAAACAGGAGTGAGGAAGACACTTCCTCCACCTCCACGCCTACTCCCAATTCCTGGTTTACAGAAGGTCTGAAATTTCTAGACTTTTTTTCTGGACAATATTCCCCAAAATGGAAAGTCAGGTTTCATCTAGAGCAAAGATGAAGGGAAGATCAAGGGAGGTGGTAGAAAATTACAGGAAATTTGCTGATTACTGACCATGAGGTAGAGGGCACAGAGGAAGGTTTGGGGGACTGGGAGGGGATGGGATACAGGGTCAGAGAAAAGGACCCAAAGAACCGTATGGGGTGAAAGCTTAGTGACAAAAGGTGTCCCAGGAGGCCTGGCCTTCTCATGGTGAGTGACATAAACAGAGACAAAAAGGCATGGGACCAATTGGGGTGGTCTACAGGCAGTTGGAGCCTATAAGGGAGGAGGGTCAGGAGACTTCCTAGGAACGTGCGGAACTCGGGACCCACCCTTCCTCCTACCGATGAAGAAGTAGTGTCCAAAGGAGCAAAGGGCTTATCAAAGCCCACAGGGATAGGATTTACATTTTAGCCTCTTTGTTCTTTATTTGCAGGTCCCATCATTTTGTAGTGACGCTGATGACATTGACTGCAGACTGGAGGACCTGAGCAAAAAATATTGCCTAGAATACAACTACGACTATGAAAATGGCTTTGCAATTGGTAATTAAATTCTGCAGTGTTGGTAGTTTGTAAGACTAATCTGCAAAACAAGAAAATAATTCCAGATCAGTGAGGCAAACTAGAATCGCTTAACTTTGATTAATTCATTCACCCAGTATTTTAGGATAGCAATATAATTTGATAATGTTCTTAATGATCATGATGGACATATTAAATGGTGGTACCAAATAAATTATTTTAAACGGTTAGCCAAAATTTTTCAGCATGACAAAACTAAGAAAATGAAGTCACATTATGATGGTAAAATTCAGACATTGATGTGCTATCTTAGAAGGGAATAGTAATAGTTATAGAGTACACACAGCAGTTTTTAGATGACATTTAATTTGAGTTGCAGTCAAGCCATTAACATAAAATAGTTGCACATGTAAAATATTCAGGTTCCTTAACAAAAATATGGCAAGATTTTTGCAATCAAGCCATTAACATTAAATAGTTACACATGTAAAACATTCAGATTCCTCACAAAAAAATATGGCAAGACTTAACTTATTCAAGTCTAATATGTGTTAAGTACAATTTTTTTTTTTTTGAGACAGAGTCCCACTCATTTGCCCTTGGTAGAATGCCGTGGCATCATAGCTCACAGCAACATGAAACTCTTGGACTCAAGTACTCCTCAGCCTCCCAAGTAGCTGGGACTATAGGTGCCTGTCATGACACCAGGCTATTTTTTAGAGATGAGGTCTCACTCTGGCCCAGGCTGATCCTGAACTCATGAGCTCAGGCAATCCACCTACCTCTGCCTCCCTGAGTGCTACAATTACAGGTGTTAGCCACCACACCCAGCCTTCTTAGGTAGAATTTTGATGTTTTCTCCATGTAGACTTTAAACATTTTTCTTAATATTGTTCCTGAGCATGGGAATAATGCTAAGCATGTGATTTATTGCTGATATGTTCGGCCAATTATCTTACTGCTTTAATATTTCTAGTAGATGTTAATAGTTTCTCTTGAATCTCAGAAAAATTATTATCCTTTCACATCATTATACTTTTCATATTTATTCCATTTTTCTAATACTATCGCAAACATCCAGAGTAATGTTTACAAAAAATAGTAATAATAAAACAGTGTAGCGTTTAAGTGAATGCTATCTACGACCAATGATGTAGGTCAGAGTCCTGGCCTCACCACCTACTGTTTGATCTTGAGCAAGTTATCAAACCAGCCTGTGCTTTACTTTTCTCACTTATAAAACAGGTAAGAGTACTTGCATCATTAATAAGTCCAAGTACATATTAATTCACGTTATTGTAGACATCCTTTTCATTTCTGACACTAATCCTATTGGTAACATTTTCAGTGATTTGGCATCAAGAGTGATATGGACTATTGCTTTGGACTTTTAAAATTTCTTAAGTATCATTTATACATACGTGTTTGTTGCAACATTTTTAAGTGCTTAAAAACAAAAAATGAGGCTCAGCGCCTGTGGCTCAACAGGCTAAGGCACCAGCCACGTACACCTGAGCTGGTGAGTTGGAATCCAGCCTGGGCCCGCCAAACAACAATGACGGCTGCAACCAAAAAATGGCCGGGTGTTGTGGCGGGCGCCTGTAGTCCCAGCTCCTTGGGAGGCGGAGGCAGGAGACTTGCTTGAGCCCAGGAATTGGAGGTTGCTGTGAGCTGTGATGCCACGGCACTCTCTTCAGGGTGACAGCTGAGGCTCTGTCTCAAAAAAAAAAAAAAAATGAAAGCAAGATAATACAGAAATACACCTGTTAGTACATGTATATATTTATGACTATAAATGTATATACACAGAGTGTTCATAAAGTGCATGTGCACTTTAAAATTTGACCCTATTTTGAATTGCACACAAACTTTATGGACACCCTGTATAACTATATACACATGTGTATCCTCATAATATTTTATTAGTGCAAATTCTTAGTTAACATTTTATTCAGACTTTTTTTTTTTTTTTTTTTTGCAGTTTTTGGCCAGGGCCCGGTTTGAACCTGCCACCTCCAGTATATGGGGCTGGTGCCCTATTCCTTTGAGCCACAGGTGCTGCCCTGTATTCAGACATTTTTATTTATTAAATATCATACTTCAATATAATTGTAATGGCCACCTATTAGCTCCTCAATCAATATATTAATACCAGAATTTACATCAATAGTTCCCTATTGATCAACTTTGAGGTATTTTCCATTTTAACTATTATATGCAAGCTCTCAGTAACATTCCAGAAATTAAGGTTTTAATTAACAGTAAGGAGGCATGGGTGGTGGAATTGTCAGTAGCACTTCTAGACTAACCAAGCCTCTTTTGTTACACATGATTCCAGACTTAGTTCAAGCCAGACTGTTAGAGGAGGGGGCACAAGGACACACAGGGAGTCAGTTATCCTCACAGGGCTTTGAAATGGGCAGCATCTGTCATTGAATCCGGGGCCAAATGGCAGTCTTCTAGACACTGAGGTGTAGACAGTTGGCACATGTAATTCTATGATCCTAAGAGACAAGCATTCCTCCTCAAATGTCTTCCCCATAGAAAGGCACAAGATCAGGGTAACGTATATAGCACCACCTTAGCAAGTTACAATGTATGAAAAGAAAAGAGCCAGTAAATACCTTAAAATTGATCTGAACTCATAATAATTGTATAACGCAAGTTAAAATTAAAGTGAGACACAATTTTGACCGTTAGATGAACAAATACAAGTAATCATCATAACACCCAAAGCTGGCAAGGGGATAAAATGGATAAATCACATTCATACATAGTAAATGGAAGAAAAATTGTAGATCATTTGAAATATGTATTTAGAGGATTCAAAATACTTATGCACTCAGACCCAGAAATTCTACTTCTAAGAATATTTCTCAAAATCATTCCAGTGTGTAAAGATGTACGACATTCCAGGTGGCACCTGTGGCTCAGAGGGTAGGGCGCCAGCCCCATATACTAAGGGTGGTGGGTTCGAACTCGGCCCATGCCAAACTGCAACAAAGAATAGCTGGGTGTGGTGATGGGCGGCTGTAATCTCAGCTACTTGGGAGGCTGAGGCAAGACAATCACCTAAGCCCAAGAGCTGGAGGTTGCTATGAGCTGTGATGCCACGGTACTCTACTGAGGGCAATAAAGTGAGACTCTGTCTCTAAAAAACAAAAAGATGTACCATATTCCATAAATTCTGAGATGCACATTTTTCATTTTGACCTGGAATTAGGATGTGTCTTCTCATTAATAGTATCTTAAATGTGATGAAATATTGTATATATAAGGACATTCTAAAAAATTTTAAATAAAAAAGTCTGAAAATAGAAACTGGTAAGTTTTTTTGTGGTATGCCATACAAGAGAATATTATGCAACCATTTGACACAGAAAAGTCATAATATGTTGTTGAGAAAATTTGAATGGCTCGGCGCCTGTAGCACAGTGCTTACGGTGCCAGCCACATACACCAAAGGTGGAGGGTTTGAACCTGGCCCAGGCCAGCTAACCAACAATGACAATTGCAACAAAAAATAGCTGGGCATTGTGGTAGGTGCCTGTAGTCCCAGCTACTCGGGAGGCCGAGGCAAGAGAATTGCTTGAGCCCAAGAGTTTAAGGTTGCTGTGAACTGTGATGCCACAGCACTCTATGAAGGACAATATAGTGAGACTCTGTCTCAAAAAAAAAAAAAAATTGAAAAAGGCTGTCTAATAATATATACATAATAAAATATTGTTTTAGGACAAACATGTTTTTATTCCAGTGCACAAATGTATACATGTGTGAATATTTACGTATTCACAGAAGAGCTTGCCTCAAATGCTCATGGTGACTATTTCTAGATAGAATTATAGGTAATTTTTAATATTTTTCTTTGCTAATTTTCTTCTATAGCAGCTACATTATGCTAGTGAGGAAAATGTTTAAGTGAAAAGATAATAATATTGGGCGGCGCCTGTGGCTCAGTGAGTAAGGCGCTGGCCCCATATACCAAGAAAGGTGGGTTCGAACCCAACCCCAGCCAAATTGCAACAAAAAAATAGCCAGACGTTGTGGCAGGCGCCGGTAGTCCCAGCTACTCAGGAGGCTGAGGCAAGAGAATCGCTTAAGCCCAAGAACTGGAGATTGCTGTGAGCTGTGTGACGCCAGCTCACAGCAAGGGCCACAGTTCTGCCAAGGGCCACAGAGTGAGACACTGTCTCTAAAAAAGAACAAAAGATAATATTGCTCTCAGTTAATTTTATTACTCAAAAACCAATAAATAGGCAACAGTATGACCAAAAGCAGATTCACATTGTTTACTGAGATTTGATAGTGAGTCAGATACTGAGCTAGATGATTTATGATACATGTCTCATTCCTTCCAGACAAACCTATAAGGTAAGAGTCATTATCTGGATTTTTATATGAAGAAATTGAGGTTCAGAAAGATGAAAATAAGATGGCTACGATTATACAGCTACGCGGCAAACCTAGAGAAGCCACAGTCGAGGCCAGGAAGTTAATTACAGGGGTCTCAAGGGCATCTAGAAAACCCCATGCATGCCTGTCGTCCCCAGTGTAGTTGCCTTATATGACATTTAACTTATGGCCTGGTGCAGTGGCTCACACCTGTCATCCTAGCAGACTGGGAGGCCGAGGTGGGGGGATTGCTGGAGCTCATGAGTTCAAGACTAGCCTGAACAAGAGCAAGACCCATCTCTACAAAAAACAGAAAAACTAGTTGGCCGTAGTGCTGTAAACCTATAGCCCCAGCTCTCGGGAGGCTGAGGCAAGAAGATCACTTGAGCCCAAGAGTTTGAGGTTCCTATGAGCTATGAGGCCATGGCATTCTAAGCAGGGTGACAGAGTGAGACAGATTCTGTCTCAAAAAAAAAAAATTAATTTATATGTTACCTTTGAAAAGTATCTCCACCTTTAAAATATGATGCAGGTATTCTTTAATAATCTTCACAAAAGTAAATCCGTCAACATATATTATGTTTATAAAGATAATATAAAAAAAAACTGGAGTCCTGAAAAGAAATATAAATTTATTAGATTTCTAGACCCATCCCCTATTTACTTCTGAAGCTAAACTATCAGCTCAACTATTACTCAAAGATAGAATGGTGTAAATGCCTACGGATACCTCCATACAGACTTTTCTTTCTTCTTTTAGTACAATTCACTGGAAATCTAAATTAATGTGAAGTCCCCCAAAATTACAGCGTAATACTGTAGACCAACTTCTGTATGCGGTACACAATAGGTAATTGAGGGAATGGTCAAGTATGATTTGATTGTGGTTTAATATTAGGATCCAAAGCTGGTAAAGAAGAAGAAATGTACAGTCATTTCTTTCTCTGCCCCAACTGTCCAGGACCAGGTGGTTGGGGTGCAGCTAATAGGTTAGATTACTCCTACGATGACTTCTTGGATGCTGTACAAGAAACACCCACGAGCATTGGCAAAGCCAGATCTTCACGGATGAAAAGAAGTGCACCATTATCTGACCACAAAATTAAGTTAATTTTTAACATCACAGGTAAGGCTAACCTGTCTACACGAAAAAGTAATAATTATGCAAAATTCTTGGCTAGTAATCAATTTCTCAAATCTCCCATTTGTTAGCATTATTAGTAAACAACCCTGGAACTGAGAATTATAGGGACAATGAACTAAGTCTTGTCATTTTTTGCTATTAATATTGCAAAAATATTTTACACCCTGCTTTGTTCCTATCTTGGCAAAATGAGCTAAGGCATGTTTTTAAAATGCAAGAATTTACAGGAATTTAATATGCTGTGAATATAATGAAGAACTCCCCTAAATGGGGTGGAGATCCAGCACCCAAGAAAAAGACTCAGATAAAATGTTTTCTTCTTAATATTATCCGTGCATTTAGTTGTTCAGTGAGTAGCGGTTGAATTTATTTTGAATCGATTTTTCCTGAAGGATTTTTTAGCGTGCCATTTCTATTTGGTAAAGACTAACTCCGAATGACTTCCTGAAACCCCATGGGTCTGTGTTATGTTTTGTCTTGTTTTGTTTTTATCTCAGCTAGTGTGCCATTACCTGATGAAAGAAATGATACCCTTGAATTGGAAAATCAGCAACGACTCATTAAGACATTGGAAACTATCACAAATCGACTGAAAAGGACCCTTAATAAAGAGCCCATGTATTCCTTTCAGCTTGCATCTGAAATGCTTGTAGCAGACACCAATTCACTAGAAACAGAAAAAGCTTTCCTCTTCTGCAGGCCTGGCTCAGTGCTGAGAGGGCGCATGTGTGGTAAGACTTTTCTCTGCGATCAAAAATACTTAATGCCTATTGGGGCAAATAAGATAGGTAGAGCCATTGTATACCTACGAAGGGATATTGAAAGGAAACATTTGGCTACTGTTGTGGAATTGTCATCATTATTTTGTCTCAAGAGTCAGAGTAACTACTATTGGCCAGGACAAGAAATCTATTTCAGGTGAGGGACTCAAGTCATTTTTTTTTTTTATAGATCTTTGGATCTGATAGCTTTTGGCATCAGCTCCAATAATAATAACTAATACTTTCTGACCACTTCTGTATGCCAGCAGAGACCCTCCTGTTTAATCCCCTTTGGCACCTTGGTTCCATTCTAATAAGAACACATTTTACAGGTGAGTAAAGCAAGACCAGAGAGGCGAGGAAGTTACCCAGTAACACCTGTGCATGAAGACAGCGGTGGTGTAGCAACGATCCCCACCCAGGCAGTCAATGCCAGTTATAAGTTTTTACATTTTTTTTATTTTTTATTTTATTTTTTTCATAACTTTTTTTAATTTGGTGTAAAATTCACATAACATAAAATTCAACAAGGCCTTAAGTACATTTATGATGTTGTGTGACCGTCCCCTCTATTTCCAAAACATTTTCATCACCTTCAAAGGAGACCCTGTACCCATGAAACAGCTACTCCCCATTCTCCCTCCCCCGGTCCCTCAATTTTAACCCTTACGCTATACTGCCATGATTTGGATCAATTCTAGCCTGTTTCCATTTATAGATAATGGAATCTTCTGAAATTGAACTCTTACCACTCAGCTAAGTGGAATAGCGTGAGTCTTGCGTTAAACTCTCTGTAGACAGGGGCTTTTGTGTTCTGTCCAGAAATTCTTCTTCTACAGTTCCTCTCACTATACCAAGAGCTCAGTTGGGTTTTTCATAGTGTGACAAATTCAGCCCATCAAAATCACATTAAAATTGTCATCATTCTACAACCCACTCTTGTCGCTTTCCCACCTTGAAAGTAAAAGTCAGGAAATGCCTTGACTGGTGTGGTCTTGAGACCACCTGTGTCACTGCCACCAAAAATGCTTATCAAATGCATCTTGTTTCAGGCCCCATTCCAGACCCAATGCATCTGACACATTGAAGATAGGGTCATGCAATCTGCATTTTTACTATTACCAAAGTAATTATTACATGCTTTTTTATTATTTTTATTTTTTGAGACAGAGTCTCACTCTGTCACTGGGTAGAGTGCCATGGTGTCATAACTCACAGCAATCTTATATATACTCTTAGGCTCAAGTGATTCTCTTGCCTCAGCCTCCTAAGTAGCTGGGACTACAGGTGAAGAGTTTTTTCTTTTTCAGTGGAGACAGGACCTTGCTCTTGCTCAGGCTGATCTTGAACGCTTGAGCTCAAGCCATCCACCCACCTCAGCCTCCCTGAGTGTTAGGATTACAGGTATGAGCCACTGCACCCTGCCCTATTACACTCTTTCAATATCTCAGGATCACCTAGGTATGAATTTCAAGCGTCCTCCCCGTAAGAATACTACCTTTGATAACAGCCTTTTCAGTGAGTTTACTTTACATTTTAGTCTCAGAATTTCCGAGCCACTCCAAACCTACCAAACAGTAGACCAAATCTCCATAAAAAGAAGTTTCTAACATTGCCCTGTTGCCTCGTGCCCCTTAGTTTTGAAGATGCCTCGGACTTGGCTTCAGCAGATAATAATTCCTGCAAGCAGAGACGAGGCTCTGCTTACCAATTCTGTCTTAGTCTTCTCCACGGGTGCCTGTTTTTGTCCTGAGAAATGACACTGTCATGGGTAAGCAGTCAGTTTCATCAGGGGAAGCATTCCTAGAAACAACTAAGAAATCGTTTTTAAGATCTCAAAGCCTCAAATTAACCTAAATGTTCACTGTTTTATCCTTTTCTTCTGGTAGCTTTTTCTTCGTTAGCTGTGTATATCTCACGATGATCTGCTTTATCATAACTTTAAACCCGCAATTTAAAACCCCTATCACATAAGCCAGACTGGTCAGTAGGAATTTGCATTTTCTCCGGAAAGGAAACCATCTATCATTGTTGGTTTCTGGAAATAACATCTCTGGAAGGCTTACCTCGTGAGTAAACCTCTGGCAGTAAAATTCCACCCATAAAAATTAGTACCTGGAAGGAGGCTTCATTTTAATGTCTCGGGCATAAAAAGAGCCTTGTGTTTCTTGGTTGACATTTACAGCAGTTTCCTGTTTGTTTGTTTTTTCTACAGTCAATTGCCCTTTGGGAACCTATTTTTCTCTGGAACATTCTGTCTGTGAAAGCTGCCGGATGGGATCCTACCAAGATGAAGAAGGACAACTTGAGTGCAAGCTTTGTCCCTCTGGGACTCACACCGAATATCTCCATTCAAGAAGCATCTCCGAATGTAAAGGTAGGGGGTGAGTGGACATTTTGACCGGAAGCAGCCTGACTCTTGTTTCCAGCTGAAGGGAAAGAAAGGTTTCTTTTCTTTGTGCACAGCTAGGTTCATGGATGGGGAACCTATATAGCAAAAGACAATTAACAAGACAAAAGTATTCACATTTACTCAGCATAATGTTTACATGATGTGGGAGTTTGCAGAAATGAAGACCCCCGCCCCAAACAGGAAAGCCTATGTAGGTTTATGCTAGATGTCACGAAGAGGTGGATAGTTGTTGAGACCTGTTTGTTCAGATTCTTCTCTGTGTCCCTGTGTCTTTAGAAATAAGAATATTCTTTTCCTCGGAGTATAAGGTGGGTACTTCTCACTGGAGGGGATCAGCTTCAAGGTCAGAGAATTCTTCCTCGGTTTTATGACTAGTTCAAGGAGAACAGGGCAGTTCCGAGAGAGCTTCCTCTTTCTGCAGTCTTCTATGTTTTTCAGCTTAAAATTTTCACTATACCAATGTATCATTTTGGGGGGCAGGATGTCCTCAACCCCTTCACAGTTCTGAATTGTAAATGGAATGAAGTAAGAGCCCTGCTGAGACCAATTGATTTATTTATTCTTTCTTTTAAATATAAAATATTATCTGAATGTTTCCTCCCCTTTAAAGAATTCCTTTTATTTTTATCTTGGAAATAGTCCATTGCTCTAAGTCAAACACCAATCCACATTCATTAATTAGCCTGGGTATTTTTCTTGACTCTCCCATTAATTAGTGGGAAAACGTTTCATGACACTTAGTAATTATTGGATTGCTTTTTTGTTAGATAATATGTAATAGAAAGAGATCGATTCTCCGTTTACTTGGAAGTGAATAAACACAGGCACATATGGAAATATTCGTGCTATTAAAACATTCAATATCTTCAAAGTATTTTTATTGTTGTTGTCAATGAGATTTCCTAATGCAAACACTATCCTTCATAAGTAGGGTCACCACAAGACATGCCTAAAATAAGGAATATCAAAATCGTGCCTCTTTGCCATGGTTGTGAATGCAGGGGTGGGTGCTTAATGACAAATACAAACTCCAGGGCAATGCCTGGTGATTGGAAATGCGCTAAAACTGTCAGCAGTGCTGAAAATGAGAGTCATCGGGGGGTCAAAGGCAGAAAGAAAGGACAACACCAGGAATCTGGCCCAAGTCCTGCTCTTCAGCAAACCAGACATGAATTTTAGGAAACAGCTTCACTTCTCTGGGCCTGAAGCTAAGGCTACATTTCTTTTTTGCTCCTCTCCAACCCCGGATGCAGTGGCGTCCCCATGCAGAAGAGCTGCTACGGTCAGTTCTTATTTGGAACAACAATGGTAGGGACAGTTTAGAGTTTTGTTTCTGCCACTTAGGAGAACCGTGTCGGCGCTGAGAACTTCTACATGAACAAATTCCTAGTGTGCGCCTCGTTCTAATGACAGTGTCCTTGTGTGTTGTATATTTCTAACTTTATTCAGTAACTATTACTGAACACTTTCTTTGCGTGAAACTCTGTGACAGATCATAATGGAAGACCCTGGAAACAAGTCTGTGACTTAGTAGTGAATAGGAGGATGTGGGCTCCGCTGTGTCTCTGCTTGGCTGACAGGAGGAACAGGTCCCTGTGTCCCTGATTCTGACCTGAATAAAAATGCAGAAAACCTTATCCCACACAGGGCTAACTTTGTGCAGCTCAATATCATCATTGTTAACCATATTCCATTTCCCTTTTAGCTCAGTGTAAACAAGGCACCTACTCATCCAATGGGCTTGAGACGTGTGAATCGTGTCCACTGGGCACTTACCAGCCAGAATTTGGTTCCAGGAGCTGCCTCTTATGTCCAGAAAACACCTCAACTGTGAAGAGAGGAGCTGTGGATATTTCTGCTTGTGGAGGTTACCAAAGCCTTAGACTTTGATATTTCTTTAAACTTAGTAGGTTCTGTTCATGGAGGAGTGCAATATTTCCAGCAAAGCCTTATGTCTGCTACATGTAAAAAATGCAAATAGCTGTCTCATCATGGACAGGTCTTTTTTATTCAGCCAGTCAATACATAAGTATAAATGCCTGCAGTGTAAACACAGGCTAAAACAAAAGAAGTTTAAGACTTGGTCCTAGGTCCCAACCCCATGTGGCTGCTTGGAATGGTAGAGATACCTCTAAATTAGGGACTTCTTTTCTTTATTTAAAATGAGATTCTGTCTAGTATCCCTTGAAATTCTAAAAATACTTTATTCTATAAATTATAACTTTTCATTCCCTGCAAGCTGAAGGTTTTCAGGAGTGGTTGTCCACATTAGAATCATCTTCATGTTTACATGGGTATTTTTAAAGTTCTGAAAGCCATCCTGACCCCCAGAGATTTGGATTTAATTGGTCTGGGGTTCAGTCTGGGCATTGGTTTCCTTTTTAAATTTCCCCAGGTGATTTCCACAGTAACAAGAAAAGTTGAGAGTCACTAATTTTATTTCTCAAATGTCAGCATAGAGTAGGGCTTGTTGAGACACGATTGGTGGATCCCACCTCCAGGGTTTTTTATTCGGTAGGTCGGGGAAGGGGTTCTGAGAATTTGAATTTCTAACAGGTTTGCAGGTAATGCTGGTTCTACTGGTCCAAGAACCACACATTGAGAACCCATTGGTTTACAGAAATAAAAAGATTAGAATTCCAATTTTTAAGTAGTTCTGACTAACATCCCTGCTGAGTACAGTTTTCCCAGCAAAATACTCATGAAGATGTTAACAAAAACAAAAGATGAAATCTTAGAATGACAATAAAACTAGGACTGACAATCAAGGTCAATTTACTGCCAGGAACTCAAAAAAAATCCCAACTCTTGTACTGTAGGAAGTCAATGGAACAGGATTAAAAATAAAAAATTGTTGGCCTATCTCTGCTACCTCACTAGGGTCAGAATGAGTAGGCCTGACAGAAAGATGATTTTTTTTTATAATGTGTATCCCCTATACTGATTCTTTATACTCATTTAAAAAACAAAGATCTATAGCCACTGAACAATTAAAAAGCTATTCTATTGTTAAATGAGTGATGTTTTTAAGCCAGTCTGCCAGTTCCCACTTCTCTTAAGATACAAAGAAACACATATACCTCCAAGGTCCTTGGACCGCAGCCATATTTACTATGGAAATTGAGAGTCCTAGAAAAAACGAGAGCTTGGGAAGTTTATATATGGGGGCGGGGAGAGGTGTGCCCAGCATGGCATCTTGGGAGATGTAGTCCTTATAAGTTAAGTGAATTGGAAGAAAAGGAATCAGGGGAAACATACTCTGAATTATACATTTGTATAATATATACCCCTATCTGTTTAAATTATTTCAGTCTAGTATAATCAACGTACATAGACATCTGTGAGACCTGAGAAATTAGATGAGTAGAGTTCATCAACACAATGTTTCACTGAAGAGTTGAGACAAAAATTTAACTGGAGCCTAATTGAAACTCATAAACCGTGTCTGTTGTGTAATACCAGCTTTTTAAAATTAAAAGTCAAGCGAGCCTTCACAGTATGGTTAAAATATATCTCCTAGAGACACTTTTATTTGTCAATCTGCAAACTAATTTTGGAACAAAGTCTGAAGTAAAAAATTCTCTCTTGCCTTCCTCCAACCACAAAAGCAAGTAGGATTTTTACAGTGAAACAAGGTCATATAGGGTGACTTTTTTTTCACCTTTCTAAATAGGTGGTCGAATACCGAATTATTGTAATTAAGCAGGTATGATTCCCAGAAAGTTTCTAAACTTATGGCCCATTTCTGCTAATTTTCCTAGCACAACTTTAACCACATTCTGCATGTAAATAAGTAGGAACCTCCAGTATATAATTGCTTAGATTGAATTAATAATACATATTATGCTTTTCACTATAATGTTTTAATTAGATATTTGTTATTGTTAAGTATTTTTAGATATACTGAACCAAAAGGAAAACATCAGTAAAAGTCCACAACTAGTAATTAACTATGCAGTATAAATTTTCTGTCCAAAAAATGATAAAAATGGAAATTGATATTAAAGGCTTAAGCAAACAAATATATATTCCAAACATTTAGACATTTTAAGCCATCCTTCAAAAACAAATTGAGTCAAAAATTGAAATTATAATTTATATTGTTTAGAAAATCACAAAATAAATATTAATTATCAAACTATTGTGATTTAGCTAAAGTTATTTTCACAGGAAAATTCATTGCCTTACAATATGATATTATTAATTAAGAAGGAATAAAAATTATTTGTCCAATGAGAGTAGTTAAAAAAATTTATAGACCAAAACATAAACTAGCAAAAATATTTGCTCTATGTCAAAGAACTTATGTTCTTAATATATAAAATAATTATTAAAGATCTGCAATAAATAATAAATAATTACACAAACTAATATTTTCTAATAAGTATTTTTAAAAGCAGCTTCATTTATCAAAATGCAAATTGAAAAAGAAATTTAAGTAATTATTTTTCATACTGAAGAGCAAGCAGAGAGAAGAATTATTTCATACACTGCTTATGGGAATGTAAATTAGAACTACCTTTTTTAAAAAACATGATACAGCGTTATATTACATATACCGATAGCTTTCATTTTCTTCATATCTTTAGACTTAAATATTCAACTACTTAAATTCTCACTATTCAGATTCAGCTATTATCCTAAGATCCTATATACAAAGATTTATGTATTCATATAGTGATTAAAAGGCCATGAAGGCTATGTTAAATAGTTCAATGAAAATATTTCAGATTGTATGTGAAGTCA
>CAUYON010176591.1:0-30021 GCA_963573935.1 Arctocebus calabarensis
ACCCTGGATAGAGTGCCATGGCATCACAGCTCACAGCAACCTCCAATTCCTGGGCTCAAGCGAGTCTCTTGCCTCTGCCTCCCAAGTAGCTGGGACTACAGGCGCCCGCCACAACGCCCGGCCATTTTTTGGTTGCAGCCGTCCTTGTTGTTTGGCGGGTCCTGGGGTTGGATTCGAACCCGCCAGCTCAGGTGTACGTGGCTGGCGCCTTAGCCCGTTGAGCCACAGGCGCCAAGCCTGGCCTAAATATTTTTCAAAAAAAAATTTTAAGCCTGTTTAAATCTTATACTTTTGTTTTTCTGTGAGTCTGGGTTCTAGATGTCTCCACAACAAACTTTTATCTCAAACTCAGGTAGTTTCACAACCTCTTTAAGTTTTTTTTTTTGAGACAGTCTTATTATGTTGCCCTCGGCAGAGTGCCGTGCATCACACAGCTCACAGCAACCTCCAACTCCTGGGCTTAGGAGATTCTCTTGCCTCAGCCTCCTGAGTAGCTGGGACTATAGGTGCCCATGACAATGCCTGGCTATTTTTCTGTTTTTTACAATTATGCCGAGGCTGGGTTTGAACCTGCCACCGTCGGTATCTGGGGCCAGCGCCCTTACTTGATGAGCCACCTTTTTTTTTTTTGGAGACAGGGTCTCATTATGTCACCCTCGGTAGAGTGATATGGCGTCACAGCTCACAGCAATCTCAAACTCCTGGGCTTAGGAGATTTTCTTGTCCCGAGTAGCTGGGACTACAGACACCCACCACAGTGCTGCCTATTTTTTGTTGTAGTTGTCATTGTTGTTTGGCAGGCCAGGGCCAGGTTCAACCCGCCAGCTCCGGTGTATGTGGCTGGTGCCCTAGCTGCTGAGCTACAGGTGCCGAGCCAAGACTGATTTTCTCTTTCTTTTCCTCCCTCCCTCTCTTCCCACATCTTTTTCTCATTCATTTATTCATTCAAGACAGGGTCTTCCCCTGGAGTGCACAGGCATAATCACAGTTCACTGTAGCCTCCTACTCCTGGACTCAGGCAATCCTCTGACTTCAGCCTCCCTGGTAGCTGGAACTACAGGCGCTGCCATCCTGCCTGGCTTTTAGATTCTGAATATCTTGATTTTTGACATGTTTCTTTCTTGTATTCTTTTTATTTATTCAGTTTTTGTCTCAACTTGACATGTCACAACGCAGCTGGTGTGCTTGTCACCTTGACTCACTGTCAGAGCACAGGCACCACTGCCACAGGCCTTGTTGACACCCTTCCAATGGTGTGTGCCTCCCACCAGCCTGGTCCAGTCAGCCAGTGAGAGATGCATGTGAACGGCTTACGGACATGAAACTCGAGCTAAGAAAATGATAAAATGGGAAAGATTGTAGGTGCAAGGGCAAGGCTACGGCCTGTGAGGAATGTAGATATCAGATCCCCGCACCCTGGTGTAACCTTGGCATTTGGGGTCCCTACCACCTCCTCAGAAGACACACGAATCTTCTAAGAACACCACACCTGCTGTCCTCAGAAAAGCTGGCATACACTTACCCCTGCTTCCAGAGCATCTGCTCCTGCCATTTTTGTTTGAGGCTCATTTCATTTATTATTTTTTTGAGACAGTCTCACTCTGTTGGTATTGCCCAGGTTAGAATGCTGTGGCATCATAGCTCACAGTAACCTCAAACTCTTGGGTTTAAGTGATCCTCCTGCCTAAGCCTCCTGAGTAGCTGAGATTACAGGCACTTGCCACCAGGCCAGGTTAGATTTTCTATTTTTATTTATTTACTTATTTTTGGAGACAGAGTCTCACTATGTTGCCCTTGGTAGACTGCTGTGGTGTCACAGCTCACAGCAACCTCAAACTCTTGGACTTAAGCGATTCTGTTGTCTCAGCCTCCCAAGTAGCCAGAACTACAGGCACCCACAACACCCGGCTGTTTTTTGTTGTTGTTGTTGAGCAGCCCAGTCAGATTTGAATCCACCAGCCCTGGTGTTACGTGGCCAGTACCCTAACCATTGAGGTATGGGCGCTGAGCTAAGATTTTCTATTTTGTCCGGGCCTGCCAAACAACGACAACTACAACCAAGATTTTCTATTTTGGGTAGAGATGGGGTCTCGCTTGAACTCCTGAACTCAAGCAATCCTCCTGCCTTGGACTCCTAGAGTGTTAGGATTACAGGTGTGAAACCCCATGCCCGGCTGCAAGGTTCATTTAAAAAAACTTGCCCCGACTGCAGGGTCTTAAGCATGCAGGGCCCGAGGAGGCGCTCCATCTCTCTTTCAGACTCCTGTGGGAATTTCTCAGCTGTCCAGTCACATCATCCCTATCTATCATACCACCTGTGTTTGGTGACAGCCCTTCCAGCTTTGTGCCTGTGATGCAGCAGTTTTATTTATGTGGACCAAGGAGAAAGGTAACATTACTGTGGCTGAGGCACTGTGCCTTCCAAACCTGATTCCAGACTTTCCCAAGGCTCCGACACCCTTGGTGGTCCTGGCATTTCCCCTGAGAAGCTCCAGGCCCATCGCAGGCCACCTCTAGGGCTTTGTCCTCTCCACTCCTTCATTGCCAACCTGTGGCCCACACAGATTAGGGGATGCGTGGATCACACTGGTGACCCACAGGCCTCTCCCTCCATGAGGTCTGATGTGACACCCAGTCACAGGTGCCTGTCCTGCCCACTGGCTCCCCTTTCCAACCCACATTCCATCCCTACCCCTTGTCCTGGCTCCCTTCAGAGGGACCTGGAAGGGACATTTCAGCAACCTGAGCCCTGGTCCTCCACACAGTGCCTCTTGAAGTTGTTTCCTCTCCTGAGACCCAGGCCCTCCTTCTACAGACCCTCACGGCCACAGTACCATTTTTTTTTTTTTTTTTTAAGAGACAGAGTCTTACTTTGTCACCCTTGGTAGAGTGCTGTGGCATCGCAGCTCACAGCAACCTCCAACTCTTGAGCTTAGGTGATTCTCTTGCCTTAGCCTCCCAAATAGCTGGGACTACAAGCACTTGCCACAACGCCCGGCTGTTTTGTTGTTGTTGCAGTTTGGCTGGGGCTGGTTTCGAACCTGCCACCCTCGGTATATGGGGCCAGTGCCCTAATCACTGAGCCACAGGTGCCACCCCACAATACCATTCTTACTCTTAGGGCTCTGAGTCAAAATCCTTCTGAAACTCGTTAGTCCACAAGAAGCCTAAATTACCCTGAAAATCTCTGCATCGGGTGTTAGGAAGAGAATACCCCTAGCAAGGGCCACCACCAGCTGCCAGGAAGGAGCACAGGGGAGGGCAGCAGGCAGGCTGGCCTTGGGCTGCAGAGTTTAATGCTCTGCTATTGGCCTCTTGAAATTTTCAGTTGTCTTTGAACAAGAGTGAGATTCTGCAGCAGATCTGGTAGCAGGGTGAGGGGACCTTGAGGCTCTGAGGATGCTCAAGTGGGAAAGAGCCAGCCACCTTTCTCCTTGGAGAGGCATGGGGGAACATTTCCTTCATCACTCTGAGGCAGCCAAAAGACCCCTGGGGAGAGCTTGGGGCATGTGACTTTGTGCCCACAAGCTCCTTCCCATCCCTGGGGGTCAGCCTCCTCTGTACCAACTCCCGGTCCCTGACTGAACCCAAAATGGACAGTTCATAGGAACAAACTCAGGCTGTTCTATGCCAAACTAGTAAATAAGAAAAAAGAAAAGTATCACTGGCATGGCATCTGTTTGCCAACCTGCTGAGTGTCAGTGACGTGGGCACGTGAACAACGGTATCATTTTCCTCATAGCTAACATGCTGCTGACATAAAGTACTTTGTAAAGCAAAGAGCTCATGGTAGCTACCAAGTCCCGTCGCCACGTCCCTAGGGACCCCTCTCCTATCCTGTACACCCCCAACACCCTACCATGTGAGGTGGACGTCCCATCTGTTTCCTTCGCAGGACGGCTGGAGGAGAAGCTGCCTCCTTTACTGCTCAGGCCTTGCTTGAGAGTCTGCTAGATCTCCATATCTGGGGGTTAGTGGAATCGGACCAAGGTGGAACAGGGGATGAAGGAACAATCAGGCTTCACTGATGGATGTCTCATGCATGTTAAACCTCTTGCTCCCCTAAACCTCTTGCTTCTTGAGATGGTCCCCAGGCACTGGGCAGCTTATCAGAAACATAGGCTCTCAGGCCCACCCAGACCCGTAGAAGCCTGATCTGCTTCTCCCTGAGGCCGTAGGGGAGGAGCAAACAGACTCGTCTGGCAGTGCTGACACCCAGACCCCCTTCCGCAGGGTGAAAGGGCAGGAGATCCACTGCCCCAGGATTCCCAGCTGGCTGCCCCTGGGGTCTCAGCCCTCCAGAGATACACCCAGAGTAGCCTCTGGCTGGAGTGCAGCCATTCTTCCTTGGCCAGTGCTGGACATTCCAAGGCCTCCCCCACAGCCATGGGTCCATTTAGTCATGTCTGGAAGAGAAGGAGACGAACACTGAACAAAACATACACACAACAGAAAGAAAAACCAATGACTTGAACAGGCTATGTAAATAAACGCCTCACTGAGAGGCTGGTCCACGGCTGTCTGCTGAGCCCTGGGAGCTGGGGGATGTGGGGGCTGATGCTGTGTCCAGCCCTGACCTGCTTCCTGGAAGCTCCCTGGATTTGGGGCAGCTGGGATAAGCACCAATGTGGACTTGATTTCTCCTTGTCTTCACAGAGTACTGTGGGCAACATGGACCCATTTCACAGATGGGAAAACAGACTCAGAGAGCCAGTGGCTTGCCCGTGTTGCATGCTGGGGAATCCTCACAGGAGGGGAGGCTATTCAGCCAGGGAGGGCAGGCATGGGGAAGAGACCAACAGGCCATGCCCAGAGGCTGCAAGAGGATAGGCTGTTGGAGAGTGAGAAGAGGAATGGCGATGGAGTGCCAGTCACAGAGCACACCCAGGCTGGGCCTAGCTGCCTGCAGGCTCCTACCTGTCCCAGGGCCAAGGCCACAGCTTGGCCTAGGCTTACTTAGGAAGGAGAAAGTCACCTGGTGTCTTACACAGCTGTGGGCTGCTCACATGTCATACATGATCACCCCTACACCGTCACATCGCAATGATCCCACTTCATTTATTACCAAAATATCACAGAATTCCAGTCATAGTTAACATACAGCATTTAACACAAACCTGAAACCTGCGGAGAGAACTGAGTGTCCGGACAATCGAGTCATTTGGAATCATAGCTCACACCCCCAACCGTACCACTCCGTATTTCAAAAATACGCTTTTGAGAGCTTTGGAAACTGAATTAAGATGTCTACACAGCTATGAACAATTGTTTAATAAAACTTTTCATGTTTCCATTACATGTAAATATATCAATTTGGCATCTCTATAAAAACTCTGAAAATGGTGCAAAAGTTTCATTCTCTTTGAGAAAGCCATTGACAAAAAATATTCATACTTCACTAAAATTTTGAAAAATGGTCTTCTTTCAAAGCTTCTTTATTAATCTGAAATCTTCTGGATTATCAAAATCTAGGTTTGCTTTTTCCTCCTAAAACACTAAAGAACATTTATTCACAAGCATTAAAAAAAAGGCAATGGGGAGATGGAGAATTGATAAGGGCTTTTTTCTGAAAATAATTTAAAAAGCTAGTTACATAAGCATTCTTAAAAGAACACAATGGGATTCATTTTATTGTTGACTTTTGGACAGCAGTGTCAGACTTTATTGAAAACAAACCCATGTAAAAACAAAGTTAAAATGAAAAATGGCACCTGAAAAATAAATTTTATATAAAACAAATAACTTAAAACACACTAATATACAAAATGTCTAACCATCTACTGTACAACATGGGAATCAGCTGATCAAGCTTCCCCCTCCCCCAAAACAAGTCACTGTAAATGGAACGTCACAAGGTGAAAGAGGTGGCCCCAACAACAGAAAAGCCTTCTCTTCTGGTGGAAGAAAAATACAATCCTCTCAAAGTCTCCGTTAGCCTAATAGGCCCTTTCAGTGACTTATAAGTTAAAAAATAATAATAATTATTACTATTATTATTTTTTGTAATGACCAAGAAAAAACTGAACTATGTCACGGAAAGGTTGTGGAAAAGTATGATACAATCATTACAGGGGTGGGAGTAAGGATAGGGAATTGAAAGGTCTGGAATTAAGAACCCTGCCCGGGACCCAGGATTCAGATTCTCTGGTTAGTTAGAGTAAGAATGTGCAGATTATCAATGCCCCTAAACAGAAAGCTTTTGTGACTTCAGGGCTGTTTTGGCAAGTTCCTGGACAGGACCCAGCATCTTTTGTACCCAGGGGATCTCTCCTAAGGAGTTGCCTTGGGGTCCCCGGAGGTGAGGTAGGTCCTGGGAAGATGGGAAGTGACTGAGGTCTTGGGTGGGGGATAGAGGCCCTTGTCATTTTATTCTCTTTCATCCAAACAGAAAGGCTGCAAAAAGCACACAGAAAATCGGGCTGAATCGCATGTGAAATTGAACAGCTGAGTGATGGCAATTTCGACTTTCAAGTTTGATGCAGGACTGGGCATCTTCTCAACACATTAGAGACAAATGGCCTTCATGTGGAGCCAGACCAGGGTTAAGTGAATTGCCACTAACTGTCCTTACGTTCATCTGCTTCTCTGATCCTTTGATTGAGCCTTGGCTCCCTACAGCAGCACAGCTTCATCCCTGGGTGCTGGGTCCCCAATACTAAGACCAAGCGCAGACTCTCAAAGGTTAAGGCAGCTGCCCTTGGCAAGGGAAAGATTCACCTTCCAGGAGAAGGCAGAACCCACCCAGCACCATCTGCAGACAGGCCACCAAGGAAGCCCGCCTTTCAGTCATGCAAGATGGTGGCCATGGAAGAGACTAAGCACCCTGGCAGGGAATCAGTCACAGAACTGTGACTAGAGGCACGACCAGCACAGACTATGGCTGGGCATATTACATCAAAAATTAAGGGGAGAACCAAGGCGGGGGTGGGGATGGATAATTTTAACTAGAAGCAGGTTCACAACATCAGAGCTGCTTAGGGTTTAACTACCAGAAGAAGTTGCACAGGTCAAAGAGAATTCAATCAAAGCCTCTTTGGTATTTACCAAATCAAATTTTTGATAAACTAACATTATCTACTCTTAATGCTTTCCATCAAAACCCCCAAATAAAAGGAGGACACTCATTTTGCTAAATACAAATATGACTATTCTATGTAAAAATGTTTAAGAAATTAGTTTTTCGGGTTGTGATATTTTAAAAAAGGGATCTTCCTTTTGTAAGCAAGGCTTGAAGTAATGAGCTTTTACAAGCATAGGGCCAGCATCGAGTACCTGGACTGGAGTGAAGACTGCTTTTCAGGAGTGACATTTCAAAAGCTAAATCCTTTCATAAAGTTGTGAATTAAAACTCCCATAGAAATGCATTGGAATTTTTAGCTAGAAGGCTGTTCAAACAGTAGAGACCACACAAAATGAATATTTTACTGAGAAACTTCATGTAATTTTCAAAGGTTGATATACTTCACATCTCCTTCTCATCTGTCCCACCATTAGAATAATCAACAGGGTTCAAGCAGAGGGAGGGAAGGGAGGAAGCTGAGGTGCCAGCTAGGAGCCCACCATCATTTTCACAGTTGAAGTGTAAGGCAGAAAGAATTCTCTGTCAGACACTCTCTAAGGCAGGCAGGAATGTGTGGAAATGCGGAGACATGAGGGTAAATTTCAGAATTGGGAATCCCACCTTTGCTCTCAAGACGCTGGCCTCAGTGACCCTGAAGGGCATATTTTTCCAGGAAAACATTCTGGTTTGAGGGTGAAGAGTGCTCTAGGCGACAGAGCAAGGACCCTCTTTTGTGTCAAATCCAGGCAAATGGGCACTGTTTTAGGTTCCAGAGGGATGCCCCACAGGCTGGCTTCTACTGAGGATCAGGAACGTCTACTGGAGAAGAGAGATCCCCTGTGGCACTTGGCTGACTTTGATGAGACATGGCCTGGGTGTGGATGGCAACATCCTCAATTTGTGAGGATGACAACAGCCCCTCAGTGACGGGTCAGGGAGAGGGGACGAGGACAGTGGCCTCAAATCACCCAAGAGCTTCTGGAGACACTGACCTGTTCTGGAGACGGCTGTGCCTATGGCCCAATTTTCCACTTAAATAAATAAATAAATAAATAAATAAATAAATAGATAGATAGATAGATAGATAGACAAATAATGCCACCATTCCATGATATTGATAACTAAAAAACAGCCTATCATTACATGTTATAGTCTCATGTCAAGGTTAAAAACTACTGGTACTAAGTTATCCTGTTTTTAGTTCTTTCTGTACACAAGTTATTTATAAAAATCAGACGACAGTCCTGAAGAGTTTTGGGAGATCTGGCCCTGCCTACTGCACCGGCCTTCTCTCAGACTCTTCCTACCAGCTCCCAGTCTGAAAACCACTGATCTCTGACTGTGTGTTCCTATGTCACAGATTCAGAAATGCTTTTTCGTGAGGCAAGATCTTATGAGTCCTCCCTGAATGCCGGGCGGTCTGTACCTTACCTAGCCAAAAAGAAAGAAAAGGTAAAATAAAAAACAAAACAAAATTCGAGCAAAACAAAATCAAATTTAATGGTCTTAAATGCAAAAGTAAAAACAAACAAAAAACACAAAAAAGCAAAAGAAAATTAACAGAACCGAACAACCCAAAATGTCAAGGCAGTTATGAAGAGAACGTTTGAGGGTTAATCTTTAAAACTACAAATCAAAGGTTTTTGTTAATAGATAACTGGCAAGAAGTTAAGTACTTTTCTGCTGAGTGTTCATATGAAAGCAAAATTCCAAAACAAAATCTGACTAAAATAGAAAAAAGTCTAGCGCTCACAATAAGGGATGCGAGAAATACAATGCTCAAATGTTTATGTGTTATTAAAAAACAGAGCTATCTTACGCCTTCAAGCTATTTTAAAAACTCTTGGAAACTGGAGAAATTATTGAGAACAGTATCCGATGTGTGGGGCACTGTGCATGCAATGTGTGGACAGAAATTCGGGATGTGAGCAGCAACACATCTTTAGGCATGCCTGGAGCTTAGATCTAACTCTGGAATATACTGGAGTTTCCCTGAAACTCTTTGGTCCGTTCCCATTGGTGCCTGGGCTTATGAAACACACTGTGTCCTTTTCTGGAGGGCCCGGCCCGGCATGCAACCCCCCTCCCCGGTGGTGGCTCACAATGGACTGGCCCGCTGTCACTCCTAGGACCACTCTGCAGAGCCTGAGGCTGAGCGAGCAGGAGGTGGCAACAGGACCTGCTTGGGAAAGCAACTTTCTGTCAACCAAAGCACAAACCGCTTGAAATGTTGAAGTGGTTGAGAAAACACACACTCAGCATCTGTCTAACATCTTTAGATTAAAAACTAAAAAACTAAAAGATCACTTGTTTATCCAGTTTGTGGAGACATCAAATGAAACGAGTGTTAGACAGTCTTAGAAGTTAAAGCATGCTTCAGTTTCACCACCATCCAGAGGGACTGGTTAGTCAATGCAGTCTAGTTAGGTTTCTGTTTAATATATATCTTAAAGGAAATAACTTATGAAACGTAAAATTGGTCTAACATTGTGGGATTTCAAACATTTGAACATGTCAGTTGCATCCCAGAGTATAAAAACCTTCTCACTTCTCATTCAGACTAAGACAAACACTTGTGAAAATTGGCGCAAAATGAGTTGTACACTAACAAAAAAAGTTTCAACTTCTTCACTCTTAATTATCTATTCCGTACAAAAAAAGCATGAGCGAGTTATTTGTGGGACTTGTTGGTTTTGAAGGAAACCTGTAAGATTTTGTCCCCCAGGCGGTAGCCGTTCAGACTGGCTATGGCCATCGCAGCTTCTTCATAGTTTGTCATGGTCACAAAGCCAAACCCTTTGCACTTGTTGGTGTTGAAATCGCGAATCACTTTCACATTGGTGACAGCGCCAAAAGGGCCAAACATCTGCCAAAGGATCCCCTCGTCGGCGTCTTGGCCAAGGTTGTAGATGAAGATGCACCAGCCCGAAGAAGCGTTTCCTGGGACATTGACACCAGAAAGCCCACTCATGTGATCTACACCCATAGGGGAGAACCTAGCGGACAGAGAGCACAGTGTTCTGGTCAAGTTCAGTGCAGGCAGATGGCCACAGGAGGGGCTGCTAGGGACGAGGGACTGCTCACATACTTGCTTGCATTGTTCACTAGCCCCCTTCCCTATCTGTGCTTCTGCTGGAGGTGCTCAAGGCTGGGACACCTACATAGGTTAAAACTATGAATTTTTTTTTTTGCAGTTTTGGCTGGGGCTGGGTTTGAACCCGCCACCTCCGGTGTATGCAGACAGCACGCTACTCCTTTGAGCCACAGGTGCCGCCCAAAATCCTGAATTTTTCTTTTTTGAGACAAGAGCCTCAAGTTGTCACCCTGGCTAGAGTGCTGTAGCATCACAGCTCACAGCAACCTCCAATTCCTGGGCTCAAGCGAGTCTCTTGCCTCTGCCTCCCAAGTAGCTGGGACTACAGGCGCCCGCTACAATGTCCGGCCAGATTGCAGCCGTCATTGTTGTTTGGCGGGCCTGGGCTGGATTTGAACCCACCAGCTCAGGTGTACGTGGCTGGCGCCTTAGCCCTTTGAGCCATAGGCGCCAAGCCCAAAACCATGAAATTTTTTTTTTTTTTTTTTGAGACAGAGCCTCAGGCTGTCACCCTGGATAGAGTGCTGTGGCATCACAGTTCACAGCAACCTCCAATTCCTGGACTCAAGCGAGTCTCCTGCCTCCGCCTCCCAAGTAGCTAGGACTACAGGCGCCCACCACAATGCCTGGCCATTTTTTGGTTGCAGCCGTCATTGTTGTTTGGCGGGCCTGGGCTGGATTTGAACCCGCCAGCTCAGGTGTATGTGGCTGGCGCCTTGGCCCGTTGAGCCACAGGTGCTGAGCCAACCATGAATTTTTTAAAAAAATAATTCAGTATGGAAGGAAACCCTCTGCTCTGTAGGGAATCAACTCTGAGGTGCCCTGTCAATGGCCTCCATTCCTCCTACTGTATGTGTGTGTGTATGTGTGTGTGTTGGGGGTGGGGGTCCGTCCTAATGTAGTTGTTGCTGCCACTTCACACATTTTATTTCATCCCATTTGAGAGATGGGGTCTCACTATGTTGCCCAGGCTGGATTTGAACTCCTGGGCTGAAGCAATCCTTCTGCCTTGGGCTCCTGAGTAACTGGGCCTATAGGACAGCCACCACACCTGGAAATTCCCCACATTTGAATTGATGGATGCTTCTTCCAAGTCCTCCTTTGTAGCCGAAGCACTCTGCAGGTGCTTTTATATCTTTAGCTCTCCTTGGGAAAACTCCTCATACTCTGTGCGTATGTCAGTGTATGCACACAGGTGCCTGTGGGGTAGGGACAAGTTCTTTTCTTTTTCCAAATTTTTTGACTTCCTCACATCATGAAATCCTCCCCTTTGTGGGTTCACAGCTCTGGTTAGAGGACAGTCCTGCAAGTGGCCACTGTAGGGCTCAAGGAGAATTCCTCCCACAGCTCCAGGCAACCAACTCTCTTGTTGCTGGTTCCTAATCCTCACAAGGGGCAGCAGCTACACACCTGAGGGCTGGAACCTGTGGGGATGCGGGTGCGAGGGAAGGGGCACCAAACTTTTTTTTTTTTCTGAGACAGAGTCTATGTCACCCTTGGAAGAGTGTCGTGGTATCATAGCTCACAGCAACCTCAGACTCAGGCTCAAGCAATTCTCTTGCCTCAGACTCCCAAGTAGCTGGGACTACAGGTAACCACCACAATACTCAGCTATTTTCTTTTTTTGAGACAGGGTCTCGCTCTAGCTCAGGTGATCTGCCGGCCTGGGCCTCTCAGAGTGCTAAGATTACAGGTGTGAGCCACCAGGCCCGGGCCAAGGTCACAAAACTTAACCATGCACATGGGACCCTGTTAACAGCAACACTTTTCCTTTCCTTTTCTTCTTTTTTTTTTTTTTGTGACAGAGTCTCACTGTCACCCTCAGTAGACTGCTGTGACATCACAGCTCATAGCAACCTCAAACTCTTGGGCTTAAGCGATTCTCTTGCTTCAGTCTCCCAAGTAGCTGGGACTACAGGTGCCCGCCATAACACCTGGCTATTTTTGTAAACATATTTTTTAGAGACAAGAGTCTCACTTTGTTGCCCTTGGTAGAGTGCCATGGCTTCACAGCTCACAGCAACCTCCAGTTCCTGGGCTTAGGCGATTCTCTTGCCTCAGCCTCCTGAGTAGCTGGGACTACAGGCGCCTGCCACACGCCCGGCAATTTTGTTGTTGCAGTTCAGCTGGGCTGGATTTGAACCCGCCACCCTTGGTATATGGGGCCGGCGCCCTACTCACTGAGCCACGGGCGCCACCCCCTTTTTATTTTTATTTTTTTCTGCATAGAAAACACAGGGTTAATAACAGCCGCTATTTACTTAGCACTTTTTATATGCAATGTCATGACAGTCGTGGCAAGCAGAATTCATGCCCATTTTATTTCAAGAAAAAAAAAAAAACTGAAGCTCAGAGAATCAGAGAATTGCTGAAGCTGGAATTAGAATTCCAGGCTATCAACTCCAAAGTCTGCTCTGAACCATTATACACGGATTATACTACCCTTCGGACATAATCCAAGTTTCCGGGTGGTGCCTTTGTCTCACTGAGTAGGGCGCCAGCCCCATATACCGAAGGTGGCAGGTTCAAACCTGGCCTTGGCAGAACTGCAAAACAGAAAAATAGCTGGGCGTTGTGGGCGCCTGTAGTCCCAGCTACTCGGGAGGCTGAGGTAAGAGAATCACCTAAGGCCAGGAGTTGGAGGTTGCTATGAGCTGTGACGCCATAGAACTCTACCGAGGGTGATAAAGTGAGACTCTATCTCTACAAAAAAAAAAAAAAAAAAAAATCCAAGTTTCCTAAAACAGAAAACCTAAATGGTCACACCTTTTGTACATAAAGACCTGTTATTTACCTAATACATTTAACCACTTTCTATAAAGTTTCTTATCTGAAGGAGACTGTGAGCATTACTATTTATACTGTTAGTTAGCCTTCAACTATTTGTATAGCACGTAAGAAATAACACTGCATATATATTTATGCATATGTTTTTTTTTTTTTTTTGAGACAGAGACTCAAAGCTGTCACCCTGAATACTATGGCATCATGGCATCACAGCTCACAGCAACCTCCAATTCCTGGGCTCAAGCGAGTCTCCTGCCTCTGCCTCCCAAGCAGCTGGGACCACAGGTGCCCGCCACAACGCCTGGCTATTTTTTGGTTGCAGCCGTCATTGTTGTTTGGCGGGCCTGGGCTGGATTTGAACCCGCCAGCTCAGGTGTATGTGGCTGGCACCTTAGCCCATTGAGCCACAGGTGCCAAGCCAACACTGCTCACATATAAAGCAAACTTTTTTTTTTTTTTTTGCAGTTTCTGGCCAGGGCTGAGTTTGAACCCACCACCTCCAGCATATGGGACCAGTGCCCTACTCCTTTGAGCCACAGGCACTACCCACTGGCTATTTTCTTGTTGTAGTTGTCATTGTTGTTTAGCAGGCCTGGGTTAGGTTTGAACTCGCCAGCCCTAGAATATGTGGCCAGCGCCCTAGCCGCTGAGCTACAGGCGCCGAGCCAGGAACACTTTTATTATTTACATCAAAAATAAGCCATCTGGGGGTGCCATAGCTCTGTGGGTAGGACACTAGCCACATACACCCAGGTTGGCAGGTTCGAATCTGGCCTGGGCCAGGTAAACAATGACAACCACAATTAAAAAATAGCTGGGTGTTGTGACAGGTGCCTGTAGTCCCAACTACTTGGGAGGCTGAGGCAAGAGAATCTCTTAAGCCCAAGAGTTGGAAGTTGTGGTGAGCTGTGACGTCAGAGCACTCTATGGAGGGTGACATAGTGAGACTCTGTAACAACAACAACGAAAAATAAGCCTTCTGAAAATGTATGGCCATTTCAATGAAGACTAAGGTAGACAATAAAACTGTCCTGAAGGAGCAAATTAAAAAATTAAAAGTCAGGCTGGGTATGTAGGCCCTTCCAAAATGTAATCCCAGCACTAAGGGAAGCCAAAGTGGGAGGATCACTGGAGTTTAAGACCGGCCAGGAGACCCTATCTCTATAAACAATTAAAAGAAAATTAGCTGGGCCTGATGGTGCAATTGTAGTTCCAAATACACAGGAGGTTGAGGTGGAAGAGTGCTTGAGCCCAATAGTTTGAGGCTTATGATCACCTGGGCGAGAGAGCAAGACTGTATTTCTCTCTCTCTCTGTCTCAAAAAAAAAAAAAAGTAAAGGTCTTGGGGTCAATTAGGAACAATGTAGCATCTGTAAAGAGAAGCATTACCTACACCAAAATAAACCTGGGCTCAAGCTGTGTGGCCTATCAGGCTGAGTGGAAGCAAGCAAGTGCCTTTGGGGTAGACCCAGCCCCCAAGGTGCAGCTCCGTGGCCCATAATTATTTTCAATGTAGACAAGGAGGATTCAAGATACAGTATTGGCCATGGTTTTAAAACATGAGAATAACCTTTAATAGCCCATACCAGGACACTGGGTTGGTTAAAGGGCTTAGCTGGAACAACTGCGACACCACAATATTAATGGCATGAGGTGAGAAGGGCACCCAGTTATCTGCAGGACACTAAGTCTTGTTTTCAACAAGGAGTGGAAAGAGGTTCCAACTTTAAATGGACTTTGGTTTCCCTGGTTATGTGAGGTGCAGCCTTAATCTCCTGTTCCCCAGGCCTCACAGCTACTTAAGAAGAAATAAAATGTGGACCCAAGTTATGAGGTCTACCTCCATTTTTACACAGCTACCCTGTAAGGAATACCATCTGAAGGTAATGTGTCACCACCTTTAACACCAATGATTCTCATTCTTATGAATTATTCTTGGCAGGCTGTTTTTTCTGCTGATTTCTTTGATCTTGACAGTCATGGATCCATGCGCCAATCCCTCTCTCTGATGGGAATTGCTCCTTCCCTACCTCAGGAGTTTTCTGGATGTAATAGGAACTGGTTGCAAACTCCCTGCTATCCTGGGTCTTTTTCCCCTTCTTATCTCAGTGTGCCTCCTCAGTCTTTCTCACCTGCCTCTCCCACTCTCTGCCCCCTTCTTTTCATCATTTTTGTCCCTTTTTCTGTTCTACTACTTCGCTTGAACAGAAATGTTGTTTTTGTTAATGAGACCAAAGTTCCACTTCTCCCTGGTAATTAAGTAACTCACCAAACCAATGCTGCCAACCACCTGCCCTATCACATTGGGGCAGTGCTGGCTATATTATCACACTTCTAAACTTGGGTTTTAGATTAGCTCAATTTTGTCCAGAAGCTACCCCAGCCTCTATCTTTTATTTATTTATTTTATTGTTATTATTTTGTTGTTGTTGCAGTTTTTGACTGGGGCTGGGTTTGAACCCACCATCTCTGGTATATGGGGTTGGCGCCCTACTCCTTGAGCCACAGGCACCGCCCTATTTTGTTATTTCAATTTTTGAGACAGTCTCATTTTGTCACCCTGGATAGAGTGCCATGTTATTATAACTCACAGTAACCTCAAACTCATGGGCTCAAATGATCCTCTTGCCTCAGCCTCCCCAGTAGCTAGGACTACATGTGTCCACCACAACACCCTGCTGTTTTTTTCTGTTTTTAGTAGAGATGGGGTCTTGTTGTTGCTCAGGCTGGTTAATCCTGAGCTAGGCAATCCACCCCTCTCAGCCTCCCAAAGTGTTAGAATTAGAGGCATAAGGCAGTATGCCCGGCCTGGCCCGGCCAGGCAGCCTCTGTCTTTTACATGAGAAAAGCTAGGCAGACATGCAGGCCAGTTTTGAAATCTCAACCAAGCTAAGAACTCTAGATAAGTAAGCTGTCTTAAGCTGTAGCAAGTAGGTGCTTAAAACAAAGATGAGAAATCTGAAAAAGACAGAAAAATCCTTATCACACCTGATATAAGCCCTCATGCCACTTGAGGTTATGACCAAAACTAAACAAAATACAGCCCCTACATTAGCACCTGAGGTAGCAGCACACTTGATTTTGGAGTCCAAGTTATTGACTATAATTGTCTCTATTCTACTCAATCCTGCCAGCTAGAGACATTTTTGGCATGGGAGATTAAGGAATACAGGAAAACTGTCCCTTCTAGGACAAGGCTTGTAAGCAGTAGGCACATAATATTCACATTTAAAAACCACACAAGCCAGGTGTATAAAAAAGGTTTACCTTGGAGCTGCAGATCAAACATCTAAAACCTATCTAAAAGTTTTGGAAGACTTGCTCTTGTCTGAGCATACCTAAGGCTTATCTCCTGTGGACAGAGAACATCTTTTAAGCTCTCAGTTCTATTCTTGTGTTACTCAAAACCACACACTGGAGTGCCAAGTGCTCGCACACCCAGCAGCCAGTGAGAACTGGTGCCATCTTTTGATTCCAACAAAAGACACCACCCCAGTGGAAGTAAACAGCTTTTGTATGGACTCCTTTTTGATGGAGGGGATGGTATAGAACCATGAAATGATTCCAAGATGCAGCTTTGTGATAGGATCAGCCCAGCAGCCCCAGCAGTCCCCCCTCTGTGTGACAGTCACCCAGCGGTGGGACTATGCACAGCTCTAAGGGGAGCAGTGTGCCAGTTGCTAGACCCACCTGAATCTCTGTGCCTGGTGGTGAACCGGGCCTCCGAACCGTCTAGCTGGCGAGTGGTACAGCTGTGAGAGGAGTGCCACATTTTTGTTCTGGTTAGGGTTGGCGGCAAACTTCACTGTGATGGGCTCGGAGGAACCTGGGGGTTTATGACCATTGAAACTGGTAATTGCCTCTTCTGCTTCCGACCGTTTGTCAAACCGGATAAATGCAACCCCTCTGGACAAACCTTTTTAACAAACCAACAGAAATGGAGTTAGGGGAAAAAAAAAAAGCAAGGACTTTCAAAGCTGAAAAGCAAGAGTCAAGTCAGTCTCTTGTAGTCCAGACTGGATGCCTGGTTAATGAAATAAACAAAAATTAAATCTAAATATGAAAACAGATTAAAGGAACAATAAAAATAATGACTAATAAAAGACCAAGGTCTCAGACTTTCTTCTGAGTTAAAGCAACGATTCCACTGTCTCCCTGCCACGAGGTATTTTGCAGACAGTTATATCAAACCAACACCCCAAACCTCTTTTCTAAAGCAAGCAACATTTGGAGAAGCACCTTCACTCTTACAACGTAGTGGCCAGGTGCTGCCACAGAAATTCTCCTGGCTTGTGGGCCAACCTTCTAGTTGTTACCTCTGGGGTCCACCATGGGCAAGTCATGGTGGCTGGGCCTATGGCTGAGGCAGGCCTTCCTGCCTCACGTGTAGGGTTGCCGGCTGCTCAGCACACGGCTCAACCTGTGCATCTTCTCCTTCATGCCAGGAGAGCATGGGAACCAAGCTAAGAACTCTAGATAACTAAGTTGTAACTAATTACACCTCTTCTACTACTCCCAGCTCCTTCCTGCCACTGCCACCTCACTCCTCTCTGGGATACTCCACTCCCAGATCCTATGACCTCCTGTGGACTGCAAATTGCCCTCATAATCAAATGTGGCCAGATGACCACCAAACGCAGGCACACACAGCACAGCTGAACCCACCCTCAGAGTCTCCAGGCAGGTCTGAGGTCCACGTGTGGGTAGGGTCAGGGCCCCTCTGGCACAACCTTCCACTGCCTTGGGAGGGTACCTTCTCCTGCCACCTCCACAAAGTCACCTGAAAGGCAACCCTAGGTTCCTAGCTGGAACCCAGTCTCTCAACAGAACAGCCGGAGCCTGAGGCCTGACTGAGCCTGAAACACTAGGGAAAGCAGTGGACAGAGTGTTCAGCAATCCTTTACCTCCTGCCCAAGGGTATCCTCAGCAGAGAAGGAGAAAGTGAACAGACTATCCCTCGAGGGATACAGCAATAGGGTGTGGGGGGGAAGAGATGCTGAGCAGTGAACCAGTGCCTTTTCCTGGAGTGACTAAATGGTGGGATCAGGGAGACTAAAGCAGGTGGCCCGTCTGGGGCTAAGGGCCCCACTCTGCTCAAGATGCCAGACAAGGTCTATCCTGAGTTGGGGCTTCTTCCCCCAGGTAAAGGCCTTCAGCATGAGGTAAAGCACACTGACCTAAAGCAGCGAAGCCAGGGCCTGGGGTGACCAGCTGAGTCAGAGCACGACTATTGCCAGGTCTGCTCCTCATGGCCTCCTAGAGGCCCCGCCAGCCACCCCCCAACCATGACCCTGTGGGTCCTATGTTGAGTGCAGATTCAGCAATACACAAGGATTCTGGGGCCTAAGCTCACTTCTCAGCTTTGGCTCAGAAGGAATACTTGACAACATGCCCTTGGCAGATGCTGTTTTCATTTACTCTCATGTGGCACAAATGACAGCTTAGTCAGGAACCTAAATGAAAATCTAACTTTAGGCCAATACAACTGGAGGCTGGGGCTGGCCGTCTCTCACACGAAGCTGCCTCCAGGGAGACAGCTTCACTCCATTTCTAAAGACCTTGTGGCCAAATTGAGAGAAAATTGTGTTCAAGTGTGGCTTTCTTGTCAGGCTATGTAGAATGGTTTTCTACTTCAACCTATCCAGGTGAAAGAAAGAGGCCTGCAGGGTTGGGGAATGGTGAGGAAAGTGAGAGAATTCAGGTTCATTCAATTATCTGATGAAGGTATAGATTTTTAAGAAGGCTCTGCATTATTGTGGGATGTTTTTTCCAGAATTTTTTTTTTTAGAATTAAGAGTAGAGACCAAGAAAAGGCATACTCTCCAGCTATAAAGTTCACAATTAACATGGATAAATAAGCAAAGAAATTAAAAGACAAATTAAATTGTGTTGGCTCAGGCTGTGAAGATTCTTTAAGAGAATGTCCTCATCTCTGTAACACTAAAAGCGCATCCTAGGAAGGCAAAAGCCACACAAACCCACCTGCCTGGTGCTTTTCTCCCCTGCCCCCAGCCTCAGAAGCCCCAGTGACCTGTCCCCAGCAGAGGAAGCTGCAGCCTCAGGAGCCTCCTTGCCTCTTCTCTGCCTCCTTCTCTCCTCTTTCCTGCAGGGATGTGAAGAAATCCTGTTGTCTGCAGCACCTTGAAGTTTAGAGAGCACCCTCGCAGAGGCAAAGGGGGCAAAGTCCCCAGCTGACAGAAGGGGAGCCATCTGTGAAGTGACCTCCCTTAGCCTGGAGGGGAGCTCCAAGAGCCCTAGGTGGAGGGGGGGGTATCAGGTTGAGAACAGGGCCTCTCAGCAGTATAGGGCTAGGAGTGGGCAAAGATGGGTAGAGGCTATCTAGGATCAAAAAGAGGAGGGGCTGGTATGATCACTGCCAGACCCCAAGGACCTACAAAGGTGAGGGGAATGAATCTTTCACTGGGCCACCAACTGGATGGTTCTCTCCCCACGGGCACTTGAAGGTAAGTGAGGAGACTTCAGGGACCACAGGAAACTTCTGGTACAGATGGGAGTGGTGGTCTTAACAAGTACCTGGCAAACCCTATACTCTCCCCAGAACCAAGGCAGAATGAAGGAGGCCATGTGACCCTATCCTCCAGCTCAGCCTGGTGCTGAGTGGTATCTGTACCAGGCTATGGGTCGAACCCAAGGCCCCCATGAAATATGAAGTGGCCCCTTCCACTCCTCAGGCAGAATTGCCCAGGACTGCAATTTAGCAGCACATGTCAGGCAGGGCTGTGAGAACACAGAGTAGTTGACTAGGCCACCTGCCCCAGGCCCACAGCTCAGGGGACAGAGATCAAAATGCATACACCTCCAACTCCCTCTGCCAAAGGCCATGGAGTCCCTGACTGTGTATAGATGAAGTGCAAGGCTCCTGCAGGTCTACGTGCCTCAAGGAACACTGCTGGTCTCTCAAAAGGTAGGTCACCTCAGGTCATGATTTCCCACGACCCAACTACCCAGTGTATTTTTACACCACAGTCCAGGTGACTATATACACAGAGAATACAAAATCAACCGCATGCAAGTCAGTGGGCTTTGCAGGGCTCGCTGAGTAGAGCCTCTTTTTTTCTGGTCAGTCAGCATATTCCTGCTCCTCCTGGGAACAGAGCTAAGGACTCTGAAACTCACTGAAGAGCTAGCCCAAGCTCCCCTGCTCCCCAGGGAGACACACACCAGGCTTGGCAGGACATATTCATCTCAGTCCCTTGCCCAGTGGGATAGGCCTGCCAGGCAGTGGGGTTGGAACACAGCCATGGGGAGATGTGGGCATCCCTAGCTCATCTCTGCCTGATGGGGCCACACAAAGCCTAAAGTCCAAGTCTGGTGCTGAGATAGCCAGGGCCATCTGGAACACAAGAGGAATTCATTGCCCTTGGGCTCTGTGCACATTGGACATACTTATGCTCCCTGGAGGGGACAAAATTGTGGACACAGAGGAAGGTTCATCAGAAACAGCTAACCCTGCAGCTTCTGGCACAAGGACCTGGAAATTTGGGACCACAGGACACCATCTGCCTGCAGTGAGAGCCACAGCAGCCTTTTCAGACCATTCATAGGCAAGGTCAGGACATTTGAGTGCCTGAGGGAAAGTGCTAGAATTTCTTGGTGTTTTCACCGTAAATGAAATGCTGGCCTAATCTTGGGGTTTTTGTGTGTGTTTCTTTCTTTTTTTATTTAATGCCATCTTACCTCCTCAGTCTCATCAAACAAAAGCCATTGTCTTTTGATTTCCATGTTGTCCTCATTTCTAGAACACTAAGGACATTTGAAAACCAGTGATCTGTCTTCCTTAGGAATCCTGGCCCTTAGTCTGGCAGAAAACACTCCCCATGTGCCCCAGGCCACCTGCCGTACCTGTGGTCTGGTCCACAAGCACCCGGGAGTTGATGATTCGTCCGAACCGAGAGAACATGTCCTCCACATCCTTCTGGGTCATGGTCCTCGGGAGTCCACTGATGTACAAGTTGGCATCTTTGATCACCTCTGAGCTCGGGCGGGCATATGATACCTTGAAAGCACAACCACTTCCTAGGATTAGGGCAAGTATGTGGCCAAAGCATCAGAGAAGGGTGCTAAATGTAGGGGGAGTGAAAGCAACACAGAACATTTCTCATCATTAACACTTGTCCCCTACAGCAGGACATGCTGTTGGCTTTACTGTGGGCGGCAGAGGACTGGGACATCTTGTAGCACTTTCTGATTTGGTCCTCACCACCCCCCACAATGAGGTGGACATTATTCCTTTTTCACAAAGCCATACCCCAGCTGGTATGTGGCAGGGCCCCACATCCTTATGACCTCTCTGACATGCCAGACAATGTGCCAAAGCTTGGGATAGGACCTGGTCCCTCACCACAAGGAGTCCATGGCACAGTGGGCAAGAGAGATTGGAGGCACTGTGAGCACTCACCATGCCCCCCTGGTAATAGGTGAGCTCACCATGGGCACCCAGATGAGGCATGCGAGCTCTGGTGGAAGCCTGAATGTTTAATATTAAATGATTTGACTCTTCGGGTGGTTTATCTTTTGCAAAATCAAAGAAAGCCTGAAAAGAACCTTGTCAGTGGTTTTGACAAAGTGGCTTATGCATGTGCTGGGGGGTGGCGGTGGGGGTGGGGTTGGGGCAGTGAGGGAGCCTCCAGGCCCCATGCAGAAAAAGGTCTTGGGTGCTTTCTCAGGTCAGGGCTGACAGCTGTAGAGACCCCACAGCTGAGGAGGAACAGATCAGGATACCTCCTGAGAAGGAGCAGTTGGGAGTAGCCCTTCTGCCCGCCAAGGGGCAGCCTGGCAAGATACACTCATAACTGAGTCAGGAGGCTGGGATGCCAAGGAGGAAGCAGGAGCCGCGTGCTCTAAAAGTATACAACATTCTAACTGACCTAAGAAGACTGAGACCCCAGCAAGGGAGCAAACCACCTGTCAGGCATCCTAAGAACACACACACAACAGCCCTCTCTGGAGCACCTACCACATTCCAGGGAAGGAACCACAGAAACTGCCCTGCCCACGAGGGAGCATGCAGTCCAGCAGGGAGAGGGAGGACAAACTCAGAAGCTGATGGAATCAAAATGCACCCAGAGGAGCTCATGGAGGTGAGGATGAAGGGAGCACAGCAACATGGGGTACCAGAGACTATCATGGGGCCACGGGTCTCTAAGGAAGCTGTGCTACAACCAGGCCCAGGGCACCTTGGGCAGCCAGCGAGATAAGATCTCAGTAGACAGTTACTCCAGGATTTGGGTCAGGCCTGACTGGCAGCACTATCCCCAGAGAAAGGTGCTGCCTTGGCCGCCAAACCTCCCCTAATGAGTGGGTCAACCCTTAATCGGCCCTTCAGAACACATCCTTGAAAGTGCTGCCTGAGGGCAGTACCACTGACCACCTACTGTCCAACTTTACCAAAGCCCCAAGGGCTAGGCATCTTTGTGTCCAGCAGATGGCTGAAGGAGGAAGGCCATGTCGCCCCACTCCCAGAGACTCAGCATTCTCTCAGATCAGGGTGGACCAGTGGAAAGCTGTCTCCCAAGACCATCTTACCAGGCCCCTTGCAGCCCTATTGAGCAGTTAGAAAGACAGTCCCAAACTGTGAGCTGGGTGTAGCTAGAATGGAGTAGAGCTGGTGCCAAATGTGCTTACTGCTGCCCCCGGGTCAGGCCCCAGAGAATTGCCCCTTATAGGCAAACACAGGGACAGCCTCCATGCGTTTCAAACTACCACGCCCTTGAGCACTGTGGCAACTCTGCTTTATTCTTCTCTCCAACACTGTCACAGTTAAGGTGAGGTCACCGAGGTAGGATGGGCCCTACTCCAATGTGACTGGGGGCCTTATACAAAGGGGAAATGTGGCTGCAGGCGCACACACAGAGAGAAAGCCCGGTGACAAGGAGTGAGAGCAAATCAGATGAGGCTGTCCCTGAGGATAAGCATACAGAGGTGCACACCGACTCAGTAGGCATCCGTGGGGAGCAGCATCGCACCACCTCAGCTTAGAACCCCATTTCCTACGCTCCCAGCATCACTTGTGAGCCTGTGACAATCAGGTTTTTGCCTAACTGCCTAGTTTTGAGATGGCTTCCTGTGAGCGGCTCAATTATGTGTCTCCGCGACTCTTCACCCAAATCCATGTGTTCACGTCCTAATTCCCCCCCAGCCTCCCAGGCCTCAGAATGTGCCCTGACTTGGGTAGGGCTGCTGCAGATGTAACCAGTTAAGGTGAGGTCACACTAGAGTAGGATGTGACCTACTAACATGATTGGGGGCCTTATAAGAAAGGGAAACATGGCTGTAGGCCTCCACATAGGGAGAAAGCCCCATAACAAGGGAGGCAGAGATTGGGTGATGTTTCTACAAGCCAAGAAATGTCAAAAGACCGCCAGGGACTTTGGAAGGAACGAGCCCTGCCAACATCTTGATCTTGGACTTCCAGCCTTCAGAACTGGGAGATAAGGCATTTCTATTGTTCAAGCTACCTGGTCTGTGGTACTTTGTCATGGCAGCCCATGCAAAGTCCCACACATCCTTGCCCACTGGGTTTGCCACTTACCTTCCACCCACACCCACGTGTGGCCTCTGCCGTCCCTGCATGGTTATCCTGCACTGCACTCATCCCAACCTGACATTCTGTGTACTTTGCTAACTTACATGTGCAGAACAGACCCAAAAGGGCAAACCTTGGGTGTTCACCCCTACCCTCAGCACCCAGAATGTATTTAGATGGACAGAGGCATTTGGGAACACCTGCTAATGGAGTGAAGGAATAACAGCTGGTGGTGAGAAGTCCGCCTTGTCTGCCCTTCAGCCCTGTGGCACCCCTTCTGTAGGTTGTTCCTGGTATTTACCTCTCATGCTGCACTGGGAAAGTCATCCAGTGCTGGGGCTAAGCGCCTGCAGCCAAAGCATCCAGTCTCTAGTCCCACCTTTGCCCGCCCTCCCTCCATAACCCTGGCAGAGCTATTTCATTACTCAAAACATCAGCTTCGGGTGGCGCCTGTGGCTCAAAGGAGTAGGGCGCCAGTCCCATAATCAAGAGGTGGTGGGTTCAAACCCAGCCAGCCCTGGCCAAAAACCTTCCAATAAAAAAAAAGTGAATTTAGGGCGGCGCCTGTGGCTCATTGAGTAGGGCGCCGGCCCCATATACCAAAGGTGGCAGGTTCAAACCCGGCCTCGGCCAAACTGCAAACCAAAACAAAATAAACAAAAAAGACATCAGCTTCTTCGCCCTTAAGCTGTGGATTCACAGGCTGGGGGGGTGGGGGGAGGCAAATGAGATAAACTCTCTGTACATGTTTCTATGTGAATCACAAGGGCTCCTGGCAGAGACATCACACCTGGACAGGGCTTAGTCTGTCACCTACATGCACCACCTTCTCACCATGTGTGCCCTAGCTGCTGTTATGGGAAAAAGATGGATAGGGTTTGAGGGTGGATAGGACTCCTCACTCTTGACTCTGCAACTAAAGGAGTGACATCAGGATGAAAGAGGACAGAGTGGATGACGCAGGGCTGAGATCACAGAGCCCTGGGGACACAAACAAGCCTTTGGAAAGCCCTGCCCTCAGGAGTAGCAGTGAGGCTTTGGCCTTGGGGATGGCCTGCAATTCCCAAAATATGCCTAGCCACCAGATCCCCTCCAGCATAGCCATCCTTGCCCTGGGCTCCTCAGGGTCCTTCTTCTTGGAATACCCTTGTGTCCCTACAATGCCCTGACTAACTCCTCCTCTTCTCCCAGATTTTAACTCTGACTTTCTTTGTGGGAAACGTTCCTTGGCACCTCTTGCAATTATAGGCTCTAAGCCTGTACTGGGACTAGCTTACAGTGATCTCTATGCACTGCTGGGCTCTCCCAGCACCTGGTAGATGGCCTGGCCTTTAGTCCATATTTGCTGTCAAGAATTGGTCTGGTCTTCGTCTTAGGTTCCTAATGATAAGCTTCTAAAATCCTTAGAATTTCCACTTTTTCTATTCACAAGGCTTTGAATCCCACCTGAGCTTGCACTAAGGCTCAAGATGGGGCCCCGTAACCAGAGAGATGGACCATGTGATCGGGCAGTTAGGGTTTTGAGCCATGTGATATCAACCCACCTCCAGGGTGGGCATAGAGGTTAGGGGCAGGAGATGGATTCAATCAATCATGCATACAGGGTGGTGCCTGTAGCTCAGTGGTTAGGGCACCGGGCCCCATATACCAAGGGTGGCAGCAGTCTCGAACCTGGCCCCAGCCAAACTCCAACAAAAAATTGCTGGGCGTTGTGGCGGGCACCTGTAGTCCCAGCTACTTGGGAGGCTGAGGCAAAAGAATCACCTAAGCCCAGGAGTTGGAGGTTGCTGTGAGCTGTGTGACGCCAGGGCACTCTACCGAAGCGATAAAATGAGACTCTGTCTCAAAAAAAAAAAAAAAGAAAAAGAAAATCATGCAATCATGCATACATAATGATCCCCAGTGAAAATACAGCTTCCTAGTAGGGAGCACATGGACCTGCAGGAGAGTGATGCACCCTAACCTCATAAGGTGAGGGACATAGGAGCTCTATGTCTGAGATCCTCCCAGATCTCGCCCTGTATGGCTCTTCAGTTCAAAGGTCTTACCTCATGTTCTTTTTAATGAAATTGTCATTAGAAGTGTCAGTTTTGGGAGTCATTCGGGTGACTTACAGAACCTGAAGGCGGTTTGGGAACCCCCAAACACATATAGCCAGTTAATTAGAAGTGCAGGTGGCCTGAAGATCCCCAAAGTGCAGTCTGAAGTGAGGGTAGCCTTGTTAGGGATCGTGTCCTTAAACTTGGGAGGGCTGTGTCAATTCTGGGAGGCTCGGCCGGGCACAGTGGTTCATACCTGTAATCCTAGCACTCTGGGAGGCTGAGGCGGGTGTATTGCTTGAGCTCATAAGTTTAAGACTAGCCTGAGCAAAAGGGAGACACCATCTCTACTAAAAAATAGAAAAACTGAGGCAAGAAGATTGCTTGAGCCCAAGTTGGAGGTTGCTGGGAGCTATAACACCAGGGCACTCTACCCAGGGCAATAGCTTGAGACTGTCTCAAAAAAAAAAAAAAAAAAAAAAAATTCTGGGCGGCTGATGTCACAGCAGAATTGTAGGACACCAACTGGCATTAGACAGAAACTGAATAAAAATGCACAGATGAGATGAACATGTAACTCCATCATAGCCCTTCTCATGCCACCCAGATGGGTCACCTTTGTGAGGGCTCTTAAAGGGAGGACAGGTAGTCTAAAATTCTCTACTTTGATGAATTGGTCAGCAGCTTGGTAAAAGTTTGCTGCAAGAAGGAATACACTTGAATGACAAAGGACCCCAAAGCATGCCTGGGGGAACTGCTAGAGAAGCCAGGCCTAAGTAGCCTCAGGGAAGACCTGGGAGAAGTGATGGCTGAGGGTTGTCACATCCATAAAAAGCTGGCCTGTTTCTGGAAAACTAGGACACTGGTGGATAGCTACCGAGAACCAAATTCTGCTGGCAGAAGGTAGGGCTGTCAAAGGTGGAGCTGGGCTCCATGCCACACACCCTGATGATGGGGAGGGGGTGGCATGACAGTCAGGTAGAAAGGCTATGATGTGCAGCTGCCCACATCAACCTCTGCTGTGGAAGGCGCTCTTGAGACTCATGCTAGACCCAAGGCCATAGGAACCTGCGTATATTCTGTGTCCACATGGTATAGACCAGTCTAAGAAATCTGCTCATGTGTGAAGGTTTGCCCATTAAGTAACCAAGAGAAGGGAAGAGTTTAAGGACAGGGCAAGGGACACCCTCCTGTTGGAATGTATGCTGCCAGAGAGAGATCATAAGACTTCCCTGCAAGCCAGCAGCAATCCAGACTCCCAGGCCCACCCACAGAGGGGCTCAGGAGGCCCTGCTGCAGCCTGGGAGCTGTATTTCACAACTCTTGGGGGGTAAGGGGGGCTCGATAATCAGCAGGCTCAGGAACCTCAGCCATGGTGCAGCAACCAAGAAGGACACTTCTGGGTTATCCAGTGTGACTTGGGGGAGTGTATTCCTTTGGGGTGGAGAGATCTGGTAGACCCAAAGGCTCATACAGCACCATCTCATTCCAGATGACTTCAGAGCAAGAGAGATGGTCCTGACAGGTGTGCTCGGCACAGCTGCTGCCAAGCTGCTGGGGGCCTGCCTGGGACATGGGAGGCTCAGGGAAGGCCCAGTAGGCCCAAGAGGTGCTGCGTATGATCAGGAAACCAGAAGACAGAACCTCAGGCCTGGGAGGAAGGGGTCTGGGCTGAGAGAAATGGAGGGAATGGTCAGTCACAGCAGGCTTAGAATGCAAAGGCAGAAGCCACCATGTCCTGCCTGAGGGCCACCCTGTGGTCACACTTACTACCATCAGGCGTCCCCTCATAGCATTTGCCTCTGTTGCACATAGCTGCTCTATTTTTGGTTTCCTATCACCATTTTCCCCACGAAGTCAGAGAATTTGTATGTTTTGATCACTGCCAGGCATGTTGTAGGTGCTCAATGAATGTGGGTAAGAGAAGGGTTACAGCTCTCTGTGATGTAAGGAAAGGGTCACTGGGCAGGGTGGGGAGGTGGTGCTGCAGCCACCAGCCAGGAACCAGTGGCAGGACAGAGCTAGCTGGACATTGGCATGAGGAAGGAGCTGAACCAGGGCAAGGCTGTTTTTTTTTTTTTTTTGAGACAGAGCCTCAAGCTGTCACCCTGGATAGAGTGCTGTGGCACCACAGTTCACAGCAACCCCCAATTCCTGGACTCAAGTGAATCTCCTGCCTCCGCCTACCAAGCTCACATCTGGCAGGAGGTCCCTGAGAGCAGCTGGTCCCCCCAGTAGCATCAGTAGTGCTCACCATAGGTTCCTGTCCTTGACAGGAATAGATAAGGTGATGAGGTCTCTTTACCTTAATGGTTTTGGACTGGAGCCTCAGGCCGTTCAGTGTGTTGATTGCTCTCTCCGCGTCCTTAGCAGTCACGTAGTTCACAAAGCCATAGCCCAAGCTATGTCCTGTGTGGGGGAGAACATGAGGACCTTGATAAACTGACTGCCAGTGAGTGAGAGGAACAGGTAAGTCAAGCAGGACTATATCAACCTGGGGTTGAAAGGCTAGGTCAGGGCAGACACACATCACACCTCAAGCGAATGGGGACAGGGGTACCAGCAAGCTTCTTTACTTTCTCTGACACTACTACTACATTTTCTAAAATGAACAGAGGTTATTTTTTTTTTCCCATTGTTTTTATTATTAAATCACAGCTATGTACATTAGTGTAATCAAGGGAGATAATGTGCTGGTTTCATATACAATCTGAACTATTTTCACCAAACCTGATTAATATAGCTTTCATGGCATTTTCTTAGTTATTGTATGAAGACATTTGTATTCTGCATTTAGTAAGGTTCGCCTGTACCCTTCTAAAATGCACCGTAGGTGTGGCCCCACCAATTACCCTACCTCCACTCTGAACAGAGATTATTTTTAAACAAACAAACAAGAAAAGGCTCATTTAAAAAGAAAACTGTGGGCCCGGCACCTGTGGCTCAATGGGCTAAGGCACCAGCCACATACACCTGAGCTGGCGGGTTCGAATCCAGCCCAGGCCCACCAAACAACAATGACGGCTGCAACCAAAAAATGGCCAGGCGTTGTGGCGGGCACCTACAGTCCCAGCTACTTGGAGACTCGCTAGAGCCCAGGAATTGGAGGTTGCTGTGAGCTGTGATGCCACGGCACTCTATCCAGGGTGACAGCTTGAGGCTCTGTCTCAAAAAAAAAGAAAAGAAAACTGTGCTAGTAACTGCACCTTGCAGAATGCTAATGATTCCATGGATGGTGATCTCTCCGAGGGGCTTGGGTGGTGAGGAAGAGGAGGACCATAGCAGTGGCTGACCAGTTGTCTTGTGTCCCATTTCTTTTTTTTCTTGAAACAGGGTCACCTTCAGTATAGTGCCATGATGTCACAGCAACCTTAAACTCTTGGGCTTAAGTGATTCTCTTGCCTCATCCTCCCAAGTAGCTGGGACTACAGATGCCTGCTTGGATTTTTTTGTTGTTGCAGTTGTCACTGTCGTTTAGCTGACCCAGGCTGGGTTCGAACCCACCAGCCTGGTGCTGTAACCATTGTCCTACGGGTGCCAAGCCTGTCCCCCATTTCTATGCCACTTCCTTCTTCAGAGTGGAAAAGCTTGTTGGCACCACCCAGCTGTGCTCCATTTACTTTTCCAACCCTGAGGCCAGCCCAGCCAAGCTGTGGAGAAGAAGAGGGCAGGAAGCCCAAGAAATGCCTGGACTAAGAGAATCTTTTGCCTGGCCAGGCAGCCCTTGTCCCCGCTTCACAGGTTGGCCAGGTCTCCAGAGCCCCTCCCAATGACAGGCTTTGTAGTGACAGTGCCAACAGTTCCAGTGTGGCGAGTCACTGTGGATGCAGAAACCTGAGCTCTTCTCGTTAGTGAACACCAGAGTTATACGCAGGAGCCACTACCCACTGGACACTCTGGGAGGGACATGGCATGGCATGGCATGGCAGGAAGGTGATCGGAAAACATATGGTCAAACACTCTCACTAAAGGTGGAGAACCAAAGAGGCTCAGGAAGATCCCAATCGCCACCCTCCCAAATTATCCACACCTGCCATAAGACAAGAGCCCTGCTCTTGCCTAGTACTACTCTTACTCTATTCCTCTGGTCAGCAGAGGATGACAACGAATAGGTCAACCACAGTGGATGCCTGGAGCCTCACTGAGGCAGACAGCCAGCAACCAGCAGAACCCAGACCCACCTCGCTGACAACAGGACCATGAACTTGGTAGAGAGCCTACTCCAACTTTGCAACTTTCTTATCCCTAATTTATGTTTTGCCACTTTCTTTTTTCAATAAGCTATTTTTAGGATAGTTTCAGATTTATACAAAAAGTACAGGATAATACAATTATTATCTCAAATACCCCTCACCCCATTTCCCATTAGTAACACTGACATCAGTATGGTTTATTGGCTATAACCAACTACCCAATCCTGATACACTATTATTACTTTTTATTTTTTTGAGAGGGAGGGTCTTGCTATATTGCCAAGGTTGGATTCAAACTCCTG